>WAAE01017107.1:0-39029 GCA_013400495.1 Nicator chloris
ATCTAATGTGTCGTTGCGACAAACTGACATTTCTGAAGTTCTCAGGAGGGCTGACAACGAAAATCAGGGCAAGAATCACTTGGAAGTCTCAAGAGTCCCAGGCTTAAAAAAGAAAAGCCATGGAAGGTCAACCTGTAAAGAGTTTCAGTTTCTCCTAATATATTGGAAAGAAATAGCTTTGAGAAAATGTCTTTTACACGATGGTATGCGTGATTGCTTATTATATCTAGCATCATCTAGCATCATGATCACTTACTTCCTCCTGATTAGAACCCACCTTTCCTCTTTGTCTGTTCTTTCTGAAGCACCGCGGGGACTGGCCCAGGTCTGTGAGGGAAAACAGCCACGCTCCATTTGTGCTGTGTTTCTCACTGCAGAGTCCTCTCATAGCCAGCACACACTTTAAGTTTCAAGTGACAGGATTTCACCCTCAGCCTTTGGCAAACTGAAGGCTGCATTGCCTTATCCAAGCATTGGAACGTTGCTGTACAAAACTTTTAATTTTCCCCACCCACATTTACAATGTCACTTGCAGAAAAAAATAACAAAATGAAGAAGGAGCACCTGCTCCTACAGGAAGAAGTTGTAATTACCTGTTGTAAACCAATCAAGATAATTTAAATAAATGAATTTGTTGTAACTTGTAACAATGACTACTCAGTCTATTTTTATGATCTGTATTTAACATTAGACTTAACTGCACTGTGTAACTTTAAAATAAAATCCTGTCTTGATTTTATAGACTCAACTGTGTTTATACTAAAAGGCAGGTAGGTGAAAAGGAGTGTCCCTTGCTATTCTTTAACTAGGGCACTGACTTAGCTCTGCTGAAGGCATTTCTGAGGCGTATCAGCAGCTAAAGGACTTTGGGGACTGAGACCTCCATTGCCCATTTCCTTTATTCCTGCATATGTACACAAGGTGTATACTACAAGACAGAGTGCCTGTAATGTACCAGCAACCTGATGGTCGTTGCTGGTTTTTTGGTGTTCTTTTTGAGTTTGGTTTCATGTTGCATGTGTCAACAGTATTATATTTGCCGCAGGTTATTTAACACTGTCTCTTTACCATTGGTATTCCACAAGCCAGGAAGCGACAGGGTGTGAAAGTACAAAATATGTCTCTGCCCCCTCAGAGTCCTTGAAAACACACACCAGTGGTGATGTTCTCCTGTCTTGCTTGATCTCGAGTCTTCTTTGCATCACACCGACACAGACACACACAGACACAGACGCGCACACACACGCACAGATGTAGAACGTGGAATATTAAGAGTGCAGCTGTGAAATCTTCCACTCCTACGGTTAACGAGCTCCTGTTAAAATCGGAGGCGTCATCTAGTGGGCAATGGGAGAAACAGGGATGCGGCAGGCCGCTCGCTGGTGGTTGCTTCAGGAAGGCGTGAGCAGGGGGTGGGAGCAGGGATGCAGGCAGTACGCTCCGCGGCCAGCGGAGGAGGGCAGCGAGGACAGAGGGTCCGGGAGCTGCGCGGCAGCCTGGTCACGCCCATTCCAGACTCCCGCCAGCTGCCGACAAACGGACCCGATTCCCTGATTTGAACTGCCAGGGCGGTAAGGACTCAGCCCAATTCACAATTGATGTAAGCCTGAGAATACATGAACTTGGGAAAAAAGAAATCAGATTTGGATGGCGTCTTCAAAAAGAATGTACGAGAGGAAACCACTACTGCCTCTCCACGGTTCCTGAGAATTAGTGGGTTGTCGTTTTATGAATGCACAAATGGTGAGCGGATGCAGAGAAAGCAGTGCTTCTCAGGGTGGATCATCGCCTAAACAAACTACTTAAGTTTGAAAGAAAAGTCATCAATTTTTTCAGTGTTTGCATTTGTGCACAGTAAACGGTGACTTCATTGGCAGTTATATATTGTCTTTCCAATCTGTGGCCCCTCAAGCATCATTATTCAAAATAAAGTTATATTGGATGGCAATAGCAGAAAATGTTTTAAAACTGACCAAAGATCATCGTAGGATTCAGATGGCTGTGCTTTCAGCTCTGTTATCAGCAGAGGGAAGCAGCCTGTCTGTTCCCAGATTTGAGCTTTATTACAGCAACAAGCAAAGCTGATTGTGGTATTAATCACCATGAGAAAATGCCTCCGTAGAGAAGGGGATGCGGGCTGTAAGCTGGCTTTACATGTAATTACTGTGCCCCTGCATAAAACATGAGTTTTAAGCAGCCGTGTGGATGCCATCAGGCTAGGAATGTGTCTGCAGTGCTCACACAGGCCAGCCCGTTCAGAGTGTGACCCCCTGCTTCACAAAAGCAGCTGTAGAGGGTAAGGGCAAATTCACTGGGCAAGAACACAAGAAACAGATGCAGAGTTAGCAGTGCCAGCATGCAAATCGTGCCTTCATGTATTCTCATGAGCCATGCCCATTCACATGGAAACACCCTATTTGCTAAAGTCTGGTTACTTGTGATATATAGGGTCACTCACACCCAGTGTGAAAAGCTCACAGGAGGATGATAAAAGAATTAACTCAAGTCCTACAGCCTTAGTAATAAGAGACATACATTATCAAACTTGAACCAGAATAATAACTATCAAATAGAAGAAAGTGTATGTCAGGGCATAAGACAGGCCTCTTAGTGGGCTTAAGGCTCAGATGCAGCTCAGTTGAGCACTACTTGCAGAATTGAGAAAAGGTAGAAGCAGGCTTTGATGGAGCAAATACCTTACGCAGAGTGTTGCAAAGGAATAGGTTAGGTCACTTAGAGAATCACTGTCAGAGGTATTAGCAGAAATGGTTTTAATACAAATTTTTAAAACTGCAGCTTCCCAAGGTTTGATAGCAAGGGCCATTCTATTCCTTACTACATGGATGAAACATAGAAAGGCACATTGAATTAGAATAAATTTAGAATTATTTACGCCAGAGACACAAAAGGGTAATGGAGACCCTTCCAGTGAGTCATGATATTCAGAGTGGACCCCTTATACTCTAAACTGCCAATGGAACATAGGTATTGCTAGGTCCAGTCTTAGTCTCAGACTTCAACAATGGTTTGCACCTAAAGGATGCCGAGTGCATACATCAGAGGGGGAAATAAAAACACTTGCCAGGGAGGGTATTAGTCAAGCAGCTTATAGACAGCATACAGCTGGATGTAGAAGAGCACCTTTTAGCCCAGCACAGAAGCCCTTGCACTACTGATGCCAAGATGATTTTTTGCCTTTTCTTTTACATACATTTTACATAACTTTATGTGCCCTCAATATTCTTAGCATGCATACTTGTAATTCCTTAAGTCTGATAATTTACCATAGTCCTGGTATTCTGTTAGGCCAGGAGACCAAACATCCTAAAGGCCTTGTAGTAGGAGGCCGGAAAACCCTACACTATCTTGGGAAACCAAGGTCCTCTCTAGAACATATCCTGTAAACTAGAGATTTGGTCCATCCAGGGGGGAATTCCTCAAATGGGGGAATAACACACCAGTCATCCAGGCCTCTCCCTGGGGCATCCTTGTTAGGTAGGCTAATTTGTGAGGTCTATAAATTGTATACGTGATCTGTCGTGGGTGTGCATTGCGGCACATCCCACCTTGGCAAAACGGTGCACCAAAGGATCCTTATTAAGCACTGAGGTAAAACCCCCTTATTCCTTAAGCTGTCTGGCTCTCAGTTTTTAACACCAGCAAAAGGCATCAGTAGGAACCCCCATAAAAGATGGTTTTAAGAAGTCTGTGATGAAGATGTTTGATGCATGAAATATATGGATGTGACAAAATGTGTCCGAGGAGAACTGGAAGGCAGTGTTGGAAGGTGGCCACACCTGAGGAATAAGTAGCTGCAGGACGAGAAAGGGGATAGAAATTTTAGGGTAATAGCAATGAAGGGAATACCTGGTACCTCAACCATGTACTGGCAAAGAAAGCGCTCATCAGGAAGGATCTCCTGCTCATCAACTGCTGTCATCGCAATTCCCCACGCACATCTAAGCTGTCAGGAAAGACAGCTCTTGGGAAGGTGGTTGTGCCCCTTCCTCTCTCTCACTGACCAGCAACATTAACCTTGTGTCATACAGAACACACCGGTTCCAAGTTTGCGTAAGAGGTCAGAATTACATATCCCATCTCTGGCAGCTTGGCATTTCCCTGTGCTGTCAGCCAAGGCAGTGTGAGCACTATGAGCAGAGGGAGCACCTGAGAGACAGATCCTGCTCTGGTGCTGACTGCCTGCAGAACATAGAAGAGTAGTAGGCTCATCAGCCCAGCTGGGCTTTATTAGCTGCCAGGGCCATATCCACAGGTGCCAACTACAAGCCCAAATTACTACAATTTATATGTCAGTTCCTTTGCCTAATTTGCTGGTGATCTCTAAAGAGAAGCAATCAATTTTTTGCTTAAAGTAGAGGAACCTGTGAAGGTGTGTGTCCCAAGCAAGGAACCTGTGAAAGTGTGTGTCCCTAGCAAGGAACCTGTGAATATTTCAGGTTGGAGAAGGAAGCAGCAGGCTTAGACAATCCCTGACAACATGCAGAAGAGACTTTCAGGAAGATGTCAAAGGAGAGACGATGAGGAGCTTACCTATAACTCCTTATCTAGGCAGTAATAGGGTGCAAACAGTAGGGATGCTTTCCTAACTAAGTTATCCACTCAGCTTAACTTAAAGTTTTGCTGCACTTCAGACCTATTTAACTTTCTCTCCCTGTAGCTATCTAGTCACCTGCTGTGGCACCCTGAAAGCACAGTTTGTGTATACCATGGGAGAAATGAAGCAAGTAATAGCCCACAGCCTGATACTTGTGCCAACAAGCATCAAAATGTTAAATTCCTAGCATAGACACTTCATTTGTGACTCCCTAATCTTTTTAGACAGACTATTTGCTACTCTTTTACTGCTGTCCAGCTCACACAGGGAAGAATGAGGGTACCCCTCATGCCTTGATACAGTATGTGTGCATACAGCTTTCCTAGAAGTCTTTCACCCAGAAGTCGACCTGTTGCGCCACCTCCCTCAAGAGCCCTCTAAAAGTTATTTTTGGGCACAAGACAGTTTAGCAGCCTCTAGCCCCACCTCTATACTTTGGTTGTTGTCATGTTTTGAGCAACCAACCTATTTCTAAATGTAGCTTCGTAATAAAGAGCCTTCAGAGTTTATCCTTTTCTGTTAAAGCTACTCCAGCTGCACAAAGTGAAGCATGGAAGAGGTATTTGTCTTGTCAGACTCTTCCAAGAAATGTAGGATGCTGTAGAAAAGAAAGTGGCTTCAGCAATTCCTGCATTGTACGAGAAAAGACATTCAGGAAAGTGAGTAGGGAGCTGAGAGCAAAAAGAGGATGCTTTGTATACTACAAAGAACTCCACAAATAAATATCTAGTCCTTTCAAATTTTGTTTTAAACTTAAGCATCTATACACCCTTCCTGTTATCAGACTAAGTTTTCCATGAGACCATAAGACTTCTGCTGAGATGTTCAAGTGCTACACAGAAGTCAGATGCTATGGGTCCAGACTGCCTACAGAATCAGAAGGAATTGCAAGGTGTTGTAAAAATGTAAAAGTCATTAAAATCCTGTCTCTGAAACTGGTAGAAGGAGGTTGGATTTAGCTGAAATGCTCTTTTGGCTAAACTAAGCCATCAGAGGAAGGTTAACAGTATCACTTCCAATGAATAGTTGCCTGACAAGACATATATACTCGCTCACTCTTGTGTACTGCGTATCTGTTGTGGGTACAGGCAAATGCCATATTTGAACACCTTCTGGTGTGGCAATGTGAACAGTGGGAAGCCCCTGCACGTGGCGAGCAAGGATCCTTGCCAAAGCTAGATATGGAAATGTAAGTTGTTTTCTTGGGAGTTCTTGAAAAGTTTATTCTGTTTCACTCTGTGAGGTGGTACAAACTCTAAATGCTGCCCAGTGCTCAACTACATTTCCCTCTAGACAACTGACCACAGCAATGTTTCTCTGGAGCAGGTGTTTGTTCATGTGTAGCGTGATTCACTGCTGGACTTCCCAGCTTCAGCCTGAACATTCTTGAAAACTTTCATCAAAGCAAGGACTGATGGTAGACTCATTACAGTTATTTCACAAATCTGTCCTTTTGGAAGTTTTGACATGCTGACACACTGCAGCTAGTTTTAATGTTTTTATTGGTAATATCTTCAAATAATATTTCCCTATTTTAAAACCCAAGCCTTCTGTGATTAAACCTATTTGGTAACAACATTGCCTCATAAATAGGAAGGTAAAACAATCTGGGAATGAAACATTGTATAGGGCTCTTGGCGGCTGACATCTGAATGTACTTAGTGGAGAGGAAACTTTTTTTTACTTACGTTTCTTGCTTCTTTTATCCTTAAGCTCAGTAATAAACTAGCACTCTATGGTTAAAAAGTCAGGAGAACAGATGTATGGTATGAGTGTATCAGGATCTGTATTTCAGCTATGGGGTCTAAACTATAAGCAAGCCCATCCAAGAAGCTTTGGGAGTATCTAGCTAGCTTTCATTGCAATTATATTGCAACAGTAAAGATTATGATTATCATTAATGTTATTCCAGTCACTTAACTGCACCAAAGTAAACACTTTAGTCAAAGTTCATTCAGGGTTCACTATTCAGCTTATTGCTTTTAAGGTGAATCCTCAAGAAATTTCACTGAGCGCTGCACATATTCCAGTCAGCTCTAAGCCACACTTCTTATCAGGGGCCTGGCTGAACCCTGCTAACTCTGCAAAGCATTTGAAGGCATGAAGCATCATGCAATAAATGTTGAGGATTTTGGTGTTAGCAGCCACAGGCTAAAGTGATTTTACATGGATCTTTTCTTATCCCTGGCTTGTCCTTCACATTTTTTCATGTACATGTCCCTTCTGAGAGGGAACATGTCTAGTGATTACAGCACGTGGAAGCTTGTTTTCATTACATTTGGTTAAGGTTACTTTACCACAGAGGGCATGGGTTAGCAGTCAAATGAGAGAGTTAAGATGTTGGGTGTCTGGATGTGGCTCTGCCCCTAGGTGTGGTGCTGTGCAGACTGTGAGATCAACCTCCACACCTCACTGAAGCCTCTGGTGAGGCTTTCCTGGCACCAACTGAGAACAACTTAGCATAAGGGATCTGTTCTAGACCCTGCTACAGCCTGCTTCACAGTTCTCCCAGCAAGCCACCCAAAAGTCCCTGATCTGCCCTCAAACTGCTGAAGAATCTCCTCATGGGATGGAAGTTCCTACTGTTCTTAAGAAGTTCTTTGAGTTATCAGAGCAAAAAAGGATCTACGGTTTATCAGTGAAGTGCATCAATCTTAACAAGGTGTCTCTACCCTCAGCAGGAGGCTGTAGAGGAGAAACCAAAGAGGTGAACAAGCTCTCCCAAAGCACACCCCACAGAAAGGTGTCTCCTGTTAGGACACAGTACATCATGCTGCCTCTGCCTAGGGCAAATATCAGTGCTCTGGAAACCTGTATATGTGCTGGGTGAATTGTGAGGGTCTTGCCTCACTTTGTCAATACAGTAGATAGAGGTGAGGATGCCCATTTTTAAGAATATATAAGTCTGCATGTGCTTCTTCCCAGCAGGAAGAAGTAGCCATCGGGCTTCTGGCTGGCAAGCAGGCACTCTGATACAGCAGCTGCTGATTCACCCTTTCCTCTCCACACACAGAAGTCAGTACATTTACTAGGCTTTGGATAAAGATTTCATGGCACCAAGACTCCTGACACCGGAGCATTACCCCACCAAATTGTCCTTGTTTGTGGAGTGCTCTTCTCCCACCTTGCAGGTGAGGGTTGGAGAGAAAAGTTTCACCAGCAGCTTCGGTAGGAACCAAACTGAGCATTCAGGTCACTTCAGACCCCCATATATTGATCCAGATCTCTGGAAGCTCTTGCCTTTCTTTCCAAACTCCCCTTAGTGAGAAGCCAAAGGACCAGCCCACAAATTCACCATGGCATTATCTGAAGCAGAGACAGGAATCCTGCTTGCATGGGACGTTGTCCTGCAGTCTGTGAAAACCAGGTTGAAACATGGAAGCCATCTCTGTTTTCTAAGCCAAGTTTTACACAATCTGCTCAAATCTGGAATGACTAGCAATAGATCACCAGATGTTGACCCTGGATGGCTCCCTAACATGCAACCCTTCTCTTGATAAAAGCTTTTCTTAAGAAAATATAACACCTCTTGATGCTCTCATGCATTATCATATGACATCCTCTCTGTCTTCCACATCCATGAATTTGAACTCTTCAGCTGGCAGAGACCTAAGGAGGGCATTGCCAGCTCCTTCAAAATTGCTCTGCCCTTTTCTTAGGAGCAGATGGCCTGTATTTACTTCTCAGTAAGTCTAACTAGTCACCAGTCTCCCTGTCAAAGCGAGGAGTTGCCAAACAGAGCTGGAAATTATGACACTTTCCACATCAGTGACACATCTTGTTCAGCAATTTAAAATCTAGAACAATTTAACAAGTGGATATTTCCAGTATCAATGTTCTCTAATGATGACTTGGCAGAAGTCAAGATGACTTTGTTTTACATGCAGGTACTGTCACCTGGGTTTGCCGAATTTGCCGATTTGATTTTCGGCCTTTCAGTCAAAACATCAGCCTCCTTATTCACCGTATCTTGTTTTCATAGGCATTTCTAGCAGTAAGATGCTGTGGATGGCACTGCAGATGGCCTTTATTTTATCTGAACTTCAAATCCAAGTTTCTGCATGTACTTCAGCTTTTTGCCTCATGGTTTTAATCTCCCAAACACTGTAGTTGAGTTTGCTTAACACAAGAACACATTTCCTCCGTACAAAAAAAGCAGCAAGGAGAGAATGGTTTCGAATAACTGTAGGAAGGAATTAATCAGGTCAGCTGCTTGATAAAATATCAGATATAAGACCGAGGTTTTTTGGGGTGTTTTGGTTGGGTTTGTGGGGGTTTTTTGGAGTTGGTTTTGTTTTGTTTTGTTGTTTCTGGGGGTTTTTTGTTGTTTTGGTTTTTTTTGCTTTGAAGAGTTAAACCACATTTGGAAGCTCTTGAGCTTCCAAAAACCAATGACACAACAGTTTCAAGATAATCACTTCCATTTAAGCAAGCACGATAAGCAACTGCAGAATGCCCCATTCAAGCATTTTGGAGACCCACCTCCTCAACTCAGCTGTTAAGTCCAAAGAAGCACCAGAAAGCACAGTGTTCCAGGAGAGCTTGAAAATGCTTCTGCTGAAAACCTTCATTCTGTGAGTGTACTTATGTCTTCTAACAAGTGGCTGTGTGGACATGAGCATCTCTGCTTCATCTTTGACAACAATGGAAATTGGAATGGTTATGACTGCAGGTTGCAAGACAGAGCCCCATATTTTATCCCACTCTCATGGTTTTTTCTGAAATAACATGTCAGAGGAACATTTACAATTGTAATGTATTCCATACATTTTCTGGTATAATCAGTACACAAGAGACTCTTTGGATATACAGTCACTAGGAAGTAGTACCTACCCTGTTTTGACTCAGATGCAGTATGATCTTTACCCTTTGCTGTAAATTGGCTCGGAGCACATCTTTATGTGTCAGGTTTGCTACTCACTTTCAGATGTTACCAACTTCCAGCATTATGGGGCTGCTTTGCACTACATATGATTTTCATTCTACACATTTTTCAGTTTCTTCATATGCCCAAATGAAAAATCCAGCATTCAGGGACATCACATGATTTTATGATACTCTCTGGTGAGACTTTGTGTTCAGAACCTAATGAAGGGCTTATCCTCATCCACATGTAGTATTTTCCAGCTGTAGGAGATACGCTGTTATTCCTTGTTTGTTTTGCAGCTTCCACACAAGCATGCTGATCTGGTTGCTTTGTAGAAAGCCTTTACAATCACTCTGGGGAAGGATGTTTTGTAGCACAAGAGCCCTGTCCTAAGAACAACTAGTACTGATACTCAACTGCTGCCACTTGTAAAGGCAAGCGAGGAACCAAGCATTTATGTTGGAGGAGTCACTCGTATGTCCTAGACAGAGGGAAATATCATGTGTGGCAGGAAGGGAAGGAGGTTAGGAAAGTACCGTAAGATTAACTGCATGGAAGAGGATGGCAGGAAAGCACATGAGAACAAATGTGATTTTAACACAGCTTCCCAAAATGTTTCACATCTACTTTACTTCGCTTTGGAAACTATTTCAGTTCATTTGCAGAGAACAGCATTCTCAAAGACAGTAAATTCAACAAGTTTCACAGATATAGTATGTTGGATAAAGAAGATACAACACAGAGATATCTCCATGCCAGGAGATAAAAATGCTAAGAGGAGGCCCTACTTTTATTAGTGGTGTAACAGAGAATCCAGCTCAAAGAAAGGAGATTCCAGCTCTCAGCCTTCTGTTGGGACCCTGGATTCAACCAATGTGTGTCTTGCAGAAAGGCTCGATTTGCATTTGCATTTGCGTTTGCATTTGCAGATGTTAAAGTGAGTGCCGAGCAAAAACTGAAGCAAAAACAGGTGAGAAAACACATGTTCCATGTCTTTTGTGTCTGCGGGAATGGTATTAAGCCATATCAACCAATTGTGTGCATTAGTGCTGAAGTGTGAGCAGTGAGAAGTAAGAAATGGTGGGGTACTGTCTGTTATTACTGCACTGCAGGGACACCCCCTTCCCCTTCCCATCTTACTCCTCCAAATAAGACAACTCTGAGTTGCTCTGTCCCACTGTCTGGGAGTAACACCAGAAGCTGAATTAAGACACTGCTACAAGGACCCAGTTTTGACATATGTACACTTTCCTTTCTGTAAGCCTGGACTTGTTACTGGTTGCCATAAATTACAGAAGATCATGCACTCAGCACAACCTCTGGCTCATATCCTCTGTTAGACACAAACCCGTTTATGGTTAGCTACACCATCATGGCTTTGAGGTTAAATCATTACAAAAAGTGACCACTGCCCAGTGGCTTTACACTCTACTGTTATTAGTTTGAAATACCTGAGTCACTCTCCTGTAATTCTGAGCAGGTAATTTAATGGGCTGAAGAAGAGTTTTATCCCAAAAACCTTTTTCCTCTCACTTCTTTGCATTGCAGAGCCTCTGACTAAAGCCTTCATACCCAACAGAGCATGCTCCCTCACTGCTACATCTGCAAGATGTTAGTCCAGATTTGCTGCTCACACAGGACACAGCAGCTTTGTAAGCAAGTGGTTTTACATAGAGGGGATAATCCAGCATCTGAAAAAACTAAAGATTTTTGATGGAAAAGTCTCCATCAGCGGGCTCCAAAATTGGCTGCCACCCACCCACAGGCTGTGGCAGCAGCTGGATGTTCCCCTGCAGCCAGGCTGGCACTGAGGTTGTGGCTGTGCTCTCCCTGCCCAGCTGGGGCAGGCACTGTGAGAAGTGTGTGGGTATTGGACCACTAGCAGGACCCTTCGTTGCCATTCCCCACTTTCTCAAAGCCCAGGAACAAGGTGGAAGTCTGGTAGGGTTCACCCACCAGTCCCTCTTGTCAGTCTTGATCTTGTTTTCTCCTGTGCCTTTGTACCTCACAGAGACAGTTTCCAAAGAGACCAACACATCAGATCTCTCTGTGCGCATCCTAGAGGTAGATCAAAGGCTAAGCAATTTCAATATGAAGCCCTTCCTCCCCAAATTCAAATCCTAGACCAGTCTGCCTGAGTGAGAATGGAAATAATTTTAAAAGATGACTCCTGTTTTCTCCATCCATTTATAAAAGAGGAATATGGAAAGGCACAGTGAGAGATGAGATGGACATTGTGTTTGAAGCTGAGGGAACTCCCTAGCTTAAAGCTTTTTAATTGTGCTCTAACACAACTACCTCATCTGGAGCCCGAGATGAAGTTTCAGCATCCCTTTAAATCACTCAGGTTTGCTTAGGTGTGCAGTATGATTGGTGATGTGCTTTCTGAATTTCACAACTACTCCTTTTCTTACTTTCTCTTCAAGCCTTGAAGAATTAAATTCACAGGAAGTAGTTTCTTCTTGCTCTTGCAAGAATCAATGTTCATCATGAATATAGTATAGTATGCAGTGATTTAAGAAGAATTTCTTTAATTCCAGTGAAAATGACAGAAGTATTCAGAAATTCAAGTTCTTCTTGACATGTCCTGAGTCAGAGTGGCCTGGTAGACACTGAGATCACCAGAAGGCAGCAGTCTGCTCTTTGGCAAGTACGTCCAAGAGCACTATGGTCTGTATTTAGCAGTCTTGCCAGCTCATGGAAGGAACTGATACCTCCTTTCTACTCAGCCCTGTGCGACACATCTGGATTATTGAGTCCAACGCTGGATTCATCACTACAAAAGAACATACTGGAACGAGTTCAGCAAAAGTACTCTGAAGATTGTTAAGGTGCTGGGGCATCTCTGATATCAGAAAAGGATGGGAGAACTGGGCCTCTCTAATCTGGAGAACAGAAGACTCAGGGGACCTTATCATTGTGTATATAAATATATCTAGTGGGATAAAAGAAGACAGATCTTATAGTGGTGTCCAGGACAGGAATAAAGACAACAGGCACACACTAGAATACTGGAAATTGCACCTAAACAAAAAGAAGTCTTTTTTCCTTTGCAGGTGCTCAAACAGTGGAACAGGCAGCCTAGGGAGGCTGTGGAGCCTCCATCCTTAAAGGTAGCTTTAATCCAATATGAATGTAGCCCTGAGCAACCTTCTGTGGGCAGGAGTGGCACTGGGCTCCTGAGCTGTCACCCGGCCTCAGTGTCACCACAATTCTACCCTGCAGTTCTATCACACAGCACTAAGTTCCAACTACTAAATGTGTTTGAGGACATACTAGAGGAAGTAGTACTGTTTTACAGGATGAGAACAGCTGAAATAATAAAAAATGTAAATATTCTAAATTAAATGAAATATTAAATAAAATATGTTTTTGCACATGGGTTGAAGTGTACGACTCCTGTACGTTTGTCATATCCAAGATGCCAAGATCTTCTGAAAATTTTTTTTCTGCTCTCCATTCATACCTTGTGCTGCATGTCTAAAACTTCCCGAAATGGGTTGGATTTACCAACACATCGTTTACACTAAGATTTTGTTTTTTCTCTCTGTACACATAGTCCTGGTCTTAATTTATGTTCCAATGATTCTGTGACTACTTACAGCATCTTCCCACAGAAGATGAACTCCAGTGTGATTTTCACAACCCAGAAGCAAGCCATCCCTGAAGGTGGACAGTTCACACATGTCTTCTGTCTGACTTTAAAGAGTGGAGATTGGCCACGGCCAACTCATGGAGGAGGTTCTACAGGTAGATGAAAACCAGGAAGCGTGTAACAGGTGCCACTATTAGCTCTTGAGGTACAAATACAGAAATTACGTCAGACATAGTAATATTCAACCTACCTGTTTCCTGTTCAGCTAAACTGACAAGGAATGAGTAAAAAATCTAGTAACTAGTTTAAGCCCAGATTTGACTAAACGCAGTAAGGTATAGATGCCAGACAGTGTGACCGTAAAATGTAGCATTCCTAAAAACTTCGTATCTCATCTAAAATTATTCCTAGATTCCATCTTGCATGGGTAGGTGTATAAGGCCCTTACTAGGCTCCTGTTGTTGTACACACCTGTAGGCTTGCCTAGGCAGTTTTTTGCTTTTCCTTAGGTGGAAATCAGTACTTATAAAAATGGGGGAAGGCCCATTGCCTTTTTCCAGTGTAATTTTTCATTCTTGCAATTCTTCCAACATCATATGTCAACATAACTGAATATGAGGACCCACTCTTTCTTTTTTCTCTCTTCGTCACTGTGAAAGTTTTGTTTTTTAAGAAGGATGATTCCTCCCATAAAATACTAACAGGTTCCTGTCTCTCCAGTCACCGTGACATTCCTGACACTGGTTTTCACATGCTTCCCCAGCAGGCCTTCTTCTGGCATAAGCCACGGTTTGTCCAGGTTTCAATGCAAGCAAACAGAAAATAGCTGATCACTACTATCTGAGTTAAACGAGGCATTACGTGCACTTTTTCTGTTCAACCAGCAGAAATTCAGAGGAGAAACTCAATGTTACAGTGGGAATCTCGTACCTCATGGGCAATGACTCCTGGTGCCACCCTTCACATCAAGGTCAGCTGAGTGTAAAGTGTTTGGTACAGAAACTGAAAGGCTTGGTCATTCAAATGAGCTCTCAAATTAAAACGAGAACATACCTCCCTGTTTTACACCTAAAATAAAGAAATTGAGCCAGTGTCAAATTCTCTGATTCCAGAACAATAACAGCTGCGATCTGGTTAATGTTCAAGCTCCAGAGATGTTGACTATACCAGGACTTGTTCCTTCACAGTTGGCCAAAAAGGACTTGTTCTTATGACCACAAGGAGATGTGGAGCTCGGACTGCAAAACTCAGAGGGCTCTTTGTCACAGCAGAAGGACAAGCAGACAGTACAGGGCTATCTTATTCTCAGACCAGAATGCAAAGACATTCCAGGAACAAATGGAATGTGTGGTATGGAAAAGCTTGTGATGATTTCACAAGCTTTTGGGCCTTGACACCAGCTGAGTGACTTGTGTCTGGTTATCCAGTCATTTTGCCTGAATCTTCCTCAAGCCCAGCACCTCAACTTGCTGCTTCAAAGACATCTAAGACAATGGACAATTTTATGAGAGACTTTGTGTAAGATACCAATGCTTGTGCAGTCGCCTCTGAAAAGCCAATACCTGACAGAAAGCTGGCAACCCACCCTATTGAGCAGGGACTCTTCTCCCACCTTCCACAGCCACTGTCACAATTTTCCTGTGCTCACTTTTTGTGAGGGAAAAGCACTGTCACTGCAGCAGTTGTCAATAATCTACCTCTTCTCCCAGTGAACCCACTCCTGCCCAAGCACTACAGAAAGATGTTGCTTTGCCTTGCCTTCCCGGGGCAGCCTAACATCTGCACCACAAACAAAGTGTAAGTGCTCTCCTTGCCAAGGAATGCTACTGCCAGCCACTTTCAGCAGCCCACTTCAAAAATTTGGAGTCAAGCTGCAGAACTGAGTATGTTCAAGGCTTACTTTTATACAAAAGATACTGGGGCAGAAAGAGGCAGCTTTCCCTTGGGCCAGGGGAGTAAGGCCAGGCAATAAGCCAGGTACTGCCTGGAGTCCTATTAATTCTGAATTCCTCTAATTGTCTACACTTATACCCCTCTTTGCACCTATAAAAACTTCTGTCTCAGCATGCATAGAGAGGATCCATACTTCCAAAAAGTAGTTGGTTGTCTCTGATTATGCCATCACCCAGGCATGCTATTTTGCAGACCTAGTGAATAATTGTTCTTCATACTACTTTCCAGAGCTCATTCGTGCTCCACAGCCTGCAGAGGTCCTTGGCCTCCTGTTCAAACCCCAAAAGTTGAACTTCCCAAGAGGCATGTTCTACCACTACATGATAAAAGCTGTGAAGTAAAAGTCAGAAGGACATCAGAAGAAAAATGCAACCTGACACCCATAACTACAGCACAGATGTGAATCTTGAATCAAACCAGTTGCACTGTACAGGAGATACAGGCATCCACACACCCAAAAATGCCACAGAAATTGTATTGAAGAAGCAGAGAGATAGAGAGAAGCAGAGGAACAGTAAGATATTTTACCAGATGACTTACTGCCAGCCAGACAGTGGCTTGCACTAAGTACTAAACAATTTCAGAGCAATGCCTTTTCCTCTTTTCCATGAGCTTGCACTGCTGCACCAGCAGATGTGGACACTTCACCTGCTCTAGAAAAGCTTATGGCTTAAAGAGTGCTATGCAACCACTGTAAAACTGCCTGGGGAAAATCACATGCTGTCTAAGTATATGCTACAGGCTATAGGCTAGGCTATAGGCTAAGTATTTGCTCAAGCTACTAATCATCCTCCCCATGAGAAATGGACTAAAGGAAAGGAAAAAAAAAAACATAGAGATGCAACAAGCTCTCAAGACAAATGACATGAAGGGCCCAGGGTCTATGAAAGAAAAGGAAACTAAGTACAGGGTGATGTAATGGAACTGTAGCAAGACATGAGCAAATGACTGTGAGAAATGCTGACTCCAGTCACACTTGTATCAAAGCAAACAGTTTCTCCAAGTCTCATCTCAATTTTTTCAAATAGTAATAGAAATGTCAATCCTCTCCTGATGACTGGGATTTGAGTAAAAAATCTGAGACATACATATATTATATATAACAGTGTGTTTCCCTGGGTTTGGCTGGAGGAATAGAGTTAATTTTCTTCTCAGTAGCTGGTACAGTGCTCTGTTTAGATTTTAGGATGAGAATAATGTTGATAACACACAGATGTTTTAGGTTTTGCTCAGTAGTTCTTCCCCAAAATCAAGGACTTTTCAGTGTCTCATGCTCTGGCACTGAGCAGATGCATCAGAATCTGTGAGGGGGCATGGCCTGGACAACTGACCCAAACTGCCAAAGGGCCATTCCACATCACAAAATGTCATGCCCAGTGGCTGATTTTTTTCTGGGGGATGGGCTGGGTATCAGTCAATGGGTGGTAAGAAATTGTATTGTGCATTACTTGTCCGTCTTCACTTTTATTCCTCTGCCTCTCTCCTGTTCATTGCTACGGCATTACAACTATTAAGAAACAGTTGTTGGTGCTGTTACTGCTATTACATTTTATTTTGTTTTAATTATTCAACTGTTCTTATCTCAATCCAAGTTTTATGGGGTTTTTTCTGATTATTCTCTCCACTGTGGAGAGGGTGGGGGAGAGAATGAGCAGCTGCGTGGTACATACTTGCCAGCTGGGGATAGACCATGACGTGTGTACGAATATCAATACATACTTATAAATACAAATGCTTGGTATATCTTCAGGATTTGAATTTTTTCAGTTCAATTTTTTCTTAAAAAGGTCAAGAGGTACCAGTCTGTCAGAGGGCTTTGGTTTTCTGGTCTTTTTTATTGGGAGATTAATAAAGACAAGTGATTGCCTGGAAAAATATTTCAGATGTAGAATTGAACCATGTTAGATGCACACATTGTCAGGCAGAAAAAATATTTAAGTGGAATTAATTCCAGTATCTGATATTGTTTCAGTATATAGATTGTTGAACTTTCTTTCATCTGTGATCCTAGTTTATACCAGCAGCTCAAAAACCAAAACAAATCATATTTTAAAAACAAAGGAAGTCCTACTTAAGTAAAACTCCTTTTTATATTTAATATTCAACAAAGCCAAAGAAGGAAACAGTGATGAAAGCAAACAAATATGATTTATGAAGAATATCTCTCCATTTATTCCAGGTAAAAGCTGCTTAAGTTGGTCTGACTGCTAAACAGATTTACAAGCAGATTCAGCTCACGCAAGTTAAAACTCCCTCTAATGGCAACTGGATAAAGGACAGACGCTGAAAAAATAAAAAGTATCTCACTGTGCTTGAAACCTAATTTTTACTAAGAAAATGTAGGTATGAATTCTTTTGAAAAGTGAAACTTTAGCCAGTGCCCAATATTCTTTTAAATTACAACTTATTTTACATTCCTGACATAAAGTTTTTATGATCTTTCTAAGATGTGTTATGCAAAAAATTACACGTTATGTAAAATGTGTTGTCTCTAACCTGTCTGTTGCTTTAACAAACTGCTTTAGAAAAGCACTCAGGACAGATGAGTGCTCCTGTACACAAAAGGGGTCCTGGTATTCTGCAACACCACTCCCAGATGTAACACTAAACAATCAGAGAGATGACTCAGTTATAGAATCTGGAATTCACAGGCAAAATAAGCATTTAACCTGCACAGGGAGTGTAATAAAATTAGAAAAGATTACATTCTGCTCACAACTACCAAACAGAAATTGTCCCTAGAAAACCATGAAAGTTGAGAACAAACATCAACTCCTTTCAATTGGATGAGCACTGTGCGCAGGATTAAAATGTTAAGGAAGGAAAGTAACTAAGGGATTGACTGTTAGTACTAGTTAGTTGTGCTGGCAGCAACATATAGGGAAAAACTTACAAAGTCACCAATTTAGAAAGTTTCAACCTCTGTCATAATGAGATCTAGCAATGTTTTTTCCCATAACCCTGAGGCAATTTCAGTTCTCAGATAATTTCTGTTGGATGTTCTCCTTTATAGTTATCTTTATTTTTTATCCCTATACACAGACATCGGATTAAAAAACTAAGAGACCATTATTTGATTTCTTGTTAGCAGTAATGATTCTGTGCATAATTTTTACAGCCTGAAGGTCATTTCAACTACTACAAAACAGGAATCTCAGGCTTTTGCTGGTCAAAAGTGAAATGTTTTCAGAAGGGAAGTATTCAAGGGGGTAGAAACTCAAAGTAAAGTGAATTGAACATTTAAAAAAATGTAAAAATTTATTCTAAAAAGCAGACTTTTTATTCAAAAACTGAACTTCAAAAAATGCTGACTTTTTATCAAAAGCTCACTAGAGCCATTCCCCCCAAAGCCAATCTACTAACTCTGCTGCTTTAGTAACAGAAGTTTTATAGAGAGGTGTGGAATAGACTAGTCTTTTGTGCTAGCCTGCACTCCCCCTTCAGAATAAGAAAGGCATATGGAATCTGATCCAAACCTCACTTACATAAATAAAAAGTCTTGTGAATTCACACTAGCCTACATGAACTGTTGTTACCTCTTCTCATAATTACTGGAGGTTCAAAGGAGAAATGACTGCTTACCCCAGCAACTTAAGTAGTAAATACATTTATAATGCAGACAAAATAAAAAATGTATTTTGAAAGTAGGGCATATTTCCCTGCAAGACGCTAGAGACATGAGAGAGATCAGTCTATGCGTGTAAGTAAATTCATTTTATTGAATGGTTTGAAGGGCTGCTTAAAATAAAAACACTTTACAGTCTGTACATGCAGTTTCAATTTTAAAAAATTAAATTCGTTTTTCGGAAATCATGCATATTTATGTACATCAATTTGAAATAAAAGAAGGCATTACCATTTACTGCAGAAACTCCTCTTTAAAAATCTTTTAATAGATAAGGCAGGCAGGAGCAATTCTGCAAAAAGCAAAGCTTAGAAACTCTCTACTCTGAAGGTAAAGTTTATTCATTCAGAGACATTAGTAACAGCAGAAGAAGGTCGTTTAAGGATGGATTCAACTGAAAATGACAGTGGTTCAGTTGTTGAAAGTTTTGTTGTGGCCTGCTTGGCCCCAAAGAAGTCTTTTGCACATCTGTCTACAGTAAACTTGTATTTTTGGTTCTCTTTAATAGTACACTCCCTGTATTTCTTAGAAGCATCTTCAAAAGTCTCCTTCACAAATGACATTCTTAACTCTGCTGTTGGAGTGTCAGGAAATGTCTGATGGAACAGTGACTGAAATGCACTGTACTTGAGCGGTGGAGGGGGTTTGGTACTGTTTTTGCTGATCTTGCTTAATGCCTGTTCCTGAGGAGACAGAGAACCCTTATCAGAAATTTGGGAGAAAGTCCTTTTTGGAGGAGAGAAAGCTGACCTCTCACGAGCTTCCTGATGAAGGCACAGTATTTCATTACGTGACTGCTGAATGTCTCGCGTGTGAGTCAGAACAAATGAATTTTCCAGTTTTGGAGGCATGATGTCATGCTCAGTGTTTGGACAGTCCTGACTTTGTGAGACCTTGGCATCCCAACCTGTCCCAGGTTTGAGAGCTTGGACAGCAGTGGCATTTAACAGGCATTGCTGGTAGAGGAGAGCATCACTAATGGGGCCACATTTTGGCCACACTAAGAACCTAGAAGACAGGGGATACTGCCTGTAGGTAGTAGCTACACTGACATTCGAAGAAATTAGTTCCATGTTGCTAGGTCCTGAATACTGCATTGTTAGATCAAGGCAGGTTGGTAAAAAATTGGAAAACTCCTTGTTTGGATTATCAACTTGAGTAGTATTGAAGGCTGTTTTATACGAACTGTATTCAGCTCCACGCACCATACGGTTAGGGAGAAAAAGGGCTGCTGCTTGTGTAGCTTCCATCATATCTCTCTCTTTATACTCTCTCTCTAGCATAATGTTCTCCAACTCCTTATCAGCAAAAGCCCGTCTCTTTCTCATCCTGTCACTTACAGGAGGTGGCAAGGGTGAATTCCCTCCCAGGTAAGAGTCTGTTGGAATAGGACGGTAACCTAAAACAATAAAGCAGCATTAGGAATTAAGCCACTTAAGAAAAACATTAAAGCTGTGTTTGTACAACAGCTCCCCGAGCCAGTCCCACCAACCACCATGCTCTCGCCACAGATCCTGGTCACCATCAGCTCCTACAGAAGTCACCACGACACAGAGGCTTAGCAATCAGGCACATTCAGTTCCTCGGTGCAGATAAGCAAGCTCTGCTTTTTTGCATGCGTAGTATCCCTCAAAACTAGCTGATTAGTAGTTTTTTAAAAAGCGATTCCAGACCAACAGATAGAGGAGGGAGAAGGAAAAAAAAAAAAAGAAAGGCAAAGCCCTAATGTGTATTCCACAGGACTGGTGGAATGGACTGGTATTCCCTCATGAGGCTTAAGCAGAGAGATAACCATTCACTTTTTACACACATGGAAAACATTCAAATATTTTATTTCTTCTGAACTAGAACTTCAATAAAACATAGAAATTCAGTTTCCAGCGCATTCAATTACCAAGCTACCTGGCTTAATTTAGTATAATAGATAGGGTCCAATCCTGTTTGCTCTACCCAGTCAAGTAATTCCATTGAATTAATGGAACTATTTACATGAGTCAGGAGAACAGGATTTTACCTTTTTTCACTCCCATTCCTCTCATACACGTTTGCCTTTTTCCAAGGAAAATATCTATATCTACAGCTGGTGTCTTTTCTATTTTCTAAAGATGAATCACTATGTACACATTGCTAGAGATGATAGAAAATCCCAAGGAGCACTAGGAGAAAAGAAAAAGACAGTTAAGATAAATTAGAGGAAAGAATACAGAAGTGTTTTCAAATTAATGAACTGTAGATGTAAATTAGAGGTTTCTAAAAGGACTAAATATTAGTGAGCTTGAAACAGACAAAGAAAAGAGCTTTCTATTTCAGAAAAGAAAATTGAATTGAGAAATACGATGATTTATAGGGATATGGTTTAGAAAGTAATTAAAACAAATATAGGAATAAATATGTGCACAATCCCAAATGGATGTGGGGAAAGAAATACACCCTTTCACTAAAATACCTATCTTTAAAATATCATTCTTCCACAGTTAATATTTTCAACAGTGAAAAACTAGGCACCTTATTTTGCAGATCTTACTATTGCTAATGTCACAAACAATACTGCGGTGTTAGGCGTTCAGATAAAAAGAAAAAAATTGATCTATTTACTCGTTTGCTGATTAAAATACCCGCGAATAAACTACCCTGTGAATAAATAACGCTGCACTGCAAAACGCTTCTGCCCAGCCATGTAAAAAGACTGCCAGCTTGTAACAGTAACTCTCAAATTTCAAACTACCGTCGCTAGCATTTCAGCCATTATTTTGGGCGAAGGGGGCAAGGAACTGAAATTCTGCCACATCGATTCCAGCCTCGAAGGGCAGGAGCGTCCGTCGCCCGGCGCTGGTAGCGGGGCGCGCTTTAATGCCTATTTCGGGAAAGGACGCTGCATTCGGACGGGAGGTGCGGGTCTTCCTGGAGTAGAGCGGGGTTTCCCCGCTGCCAGAGGTTCTGCGGGCCTGAGGGAGGCCGTGGAGGGGCAGGGGACGCTATTACCTTCCAGGATGCTCTTGGCCAAGAGGCTGGGCGTTCGGACGTGCCTCTGGTAGACGGCTTTGCGCTCCAGACTTGCCTGCTTCCCCGTCAGGCCCTTCTTGTCCTAAGAGAGTGATCGGATGGCGCCGTCAGACCGGGGCCGCCCGTCCCGTCCCGCCCCGCCGCGTCCCGTGCCCCTCACCTCGGTGGCCTGTTGCCGTCGGAGCGCCACCTGGGCGGCCATGACGCGCTGCCGCTCCACCACCAGCAGGCAATTGGCGCATTGGCAGTCGCGCCAGCGGCAGAACCGCTTGTGTCCCTTCAGGCACGACACCACGCCGTGGTTGCGGCACCGGGCGCACTTGGGCGTGCGGCTCAGCTTCCGCGGTTCGCCCCGCCGCGGAGCCACCGCCGCCTCCTCGCCTTCCTCCTCCTCCTCTTCCTCCTCCGCGCCGGTGCTGCCGCAGGGAGCGCCAGGTGCCTTGTCCGGCTCCCCTTCCAGGCTCTCCACGTCGATCTCCCAGTCGGCGCCGGCGTGTTTTTCAGCCATGGCTCCCCGGCGGCGCAGCTGCAAGAGAGGGGTCAGGCCTCCCGCCCCCGCGGTGGAACGGCAGCCAGAGCACGCCCGGCTTTCGAGGTGCCCGCCTGCAGCCCCGCCGAGATGCGCCCCAGTCGGAAAGTCACCGCAGAGCCCGCCTGGGGTGTCGCCTTCCCCCTTACCGTCAGCTCGCGTCTCTTGCTCACAACCCACGCGGGGCCCAGATTAGCCACGACGGACGCCTCCCCCTTTCCCTCCCTCCCGCCCCGGCTTGCGGGGAGCTGTGATAGCTCGCTGCAGGCAGGAGCGCATCTCCTGCGGCGAAGGATGCGGGAGGAACCGTCCCAGGGCAATGCCCCGCGCTGCAGCGCTACGACTCTGTCCGGTCTTAACAGGGTCCTGCGTATTACAGGATCCCGAGAATCCTCCTGCCAGCTGCGCTCAAACTTGGGAGACAGGCAGAGGACAGCTGGACTTCACACATCGCCGCTATCCGCTCCGGCAACCAAAGGCAGTACGAGCTCTTAGAGCTCTCTGCGGAAGCCGCATCTTCAGGTCCCCACCTGCCCCGACAGGACCTCCCCTGTTCTTGCTTCTGCACACTGCACTTACCAAAGGCAGGTGGTGCAGGAAGCACGCAGCCCCTCAGCTCCTCGCCGTTCGCAAGGCGCCGCTGCCCAGAACGGCCGGAGACAAGGAACTCCCGATCCCCGCACCTGGAGCTTAAGGCTCCCCGACAGCCGGGAGGCTGCGCCGTCGGGAACGGCTGCGTGGCGGGGCGGCCGTGCGGTGCCTGGCTGTGGGTGCGCGCTGGCCGCACCGGGGCGCGGGATGGCACCGAGCAGCGCCCGCCGCGATATCAGCGCCCGCCGCCGCCGCCCGCGCCGCCCATTGGGCGCCCGCCTCGCAGCCACCGCCCCGATTGGTCCGCGCGGCCCAGCCCCGCCCCCCGCGCGTGTGCCCACCGCCCGCCCGTGGGTGCGGGCGGGCGCGGAGCGGAAACGGGAATGGGCAATGAGATGGTGAGCTTCATTTTGGGGCGAAAAAGCAGTGGGAGAGGAGACGAAGGGAGAAAAGACAGTAGAGCTCGTCTAAGCTCAGCTAAGAAACCCGCTCCGCAGGTGAGCAGCGTCCCTCTACCCGAGGATCGGGCCGGGGGCGAGGGTTTAAAAGCCTCAAACAGCCACCGCGTTTTTCGTTTGCGGTCGTTCCCGTTGTTTGACCCGCTAGTGGAAGGTACGCGTGACAATGGTCTTCCGAGTCTGGAAAGGCGGCGGGATCCTTTCCTTTCGAGAATTAAGGGCAGGAAAAATAGTCGCCTATTTTTTAGCACTCCCTCCCTTCAGAGGGAACGTTTTCCACGGACACTGAGGTTTTTCCCCTAAGTAACTTTATTTCCCCTAAGTAACTTTATTCCCGCCCCTCCCTGTCGTAGGCTGCTCTTTGGGAGCTAGATAATGTCCCTTGTCTCCCCAGTCCGAGAGCGATCGAAATTGTGACACACAAAGTCCTAGTCGTGCCACGGAGAAGCCAGATCTCCGTGCTTTCGCCGCTGAAAATAGGAATTCCCAAGAGGCAGAAATACACAGAATACACTTCGGCCGCGTTCAGCACCGGGCAGGGGGAATACTGGTGAATTTAAACGNTGAAATTCTGCCACATCGATTCCAGCCTCGAAGGGCAGGAGCGTCCGTCGCCCGGCGCTGGTAGCGGGGCGCGCTTTAATGCCTATTTCGGGAAAGGACGCTGCATTCGGACGGGAGGTGCGGGTCTTCCTGGAGTAGAGCGGGGTTTCCCCGCTGCCAGAGGTTCTGCGGGCCTGAGGGAGGCCGTGGAGGGGCAGGGGACGCTATTACCTTCCAGGATGCTCTTGGCCAAGAGGCTGGGCGTTCGGACGTGCCTCTGGTAGACGGCTTTGCGCTCCAGACTTGCCTGCTTCCCCGTCAGGCCCTTCTTGTCCTAAGAGAGTGATCGGATGGCGCCGTCAGACCGGGGCCGCCCGTCCCGTCCCGCCCCGCCGCGTCCCGTGCCCCTCACCTCGGTGGCCTGTTGCCGTCGGAGCGCCACCTGGGCGGCCATGACGCGCTGCCGCTCCACCACCAGCAGGCAATTGGCGCATTGGCAGTCGCGCCAGCGGCAGAACCGCTTGTGTCCCTTCAGGCACGACACCACGCCGTGGTTGCGGCACCGGGCGCACTTGGGCGTGCGGCTCAGCTTCCGCGGTTCGCCCCGCCGCGGAGCCACCGCCGCCTCCTCGCCTTCCTCCTCCTCCTCTTCCTCCTCCGCGCCGGTGCTGCCGCAGGGAGCGCCAGGTGCCTTGTCCGGCTCCCCTTCCAGGCTCTCCACGTCGATCTCCCAGTCGGCGCCGGCGTGTTTTTCAGCCATGGCTCCCCGGCGGCGCAGCTGCAAGAGAGGGGTCAGGCCTCCCGCCCCCGCGGTGGAACGGCAGCCAGAGCACGCCCGGCTTTCGAGGTGCCCGCCTGCAGCCCCGCCGAGATGCGCCCCAGTCGGAAAGTCACCGCAGAGCCCGCCTGGGGTGTCGCCTTCCCCCTTACCGTCAGCTCGCGTCTCTTGCTCACAACCCACGCGGGGCCCAGATTAGCCACGACGGACGCCTCCCCCTTTCCCTCCCTCCCGCCCCGGCTTGCGGGGAGCTGTGATAGCTCGCTGCAGGCAGGAGCGCATCTCCTGCGGCGAAGGATGCGGGAGGAACCGTCCCAGGGCAATGCCCCGCGCTGCAGCGCTACGACTCTGTCCGGTCTTAACAGGGTCCTGCGTATTACAGGATCCCGAGAATCCTCCTGCCAGCTGCGCTCAAACTTGGGAGACAGGCAGAGGACAGCTGGACTTCACACATCGCCGCTATCCGCTCCGGCAACCAAAGGCAGTACGAGCTCTTAGAGCTCTCTGCGGAAGCCGCATCTTCAGGTCCCCACCTGCCCCGACAGGACCTCCCCTGTTCTTGCTTCTGCACACTGCACTTACCAAAGGCAGGTGGTGCAGGAAGCACGCAGCCCCTCAGCTCCTCGCCGTTCGCAAGGCGCCGCTGCCCAGAACGGCCGGAGACAAGGAACTCCCGATCCCCGCACCTGGAGCTTAAGGCTCCCCGACAGCCGGGAGGCTGCGCCGTCGGGAACGGCTGCGTGGCGGGGCGGCCGTGCGGTGCCTGGCTGTGGGTGCGCGCTGGCCGCACCGGGGCGCGGGATGGCACCGAGCAGCGCCCGCCGCGATATCAGCGCCCGCCGCCGCCGCCCGCGCCGCCCATTGGGCGCCCGCCTCGCAGCCACCGCCCCGATTGGTCCGCGCGGCCCAGCCCCGCCCCCCGCGCGTGTGCCCACCGCCCGCCCGTGGGTGCGGGCGGGCGCGGAGCGGAAACGGGAATGGGCAATGAGATGGTGAGCTTCATTTTGGGGCGAAAAAGCAGTGGGAGAGGAGACGAAGGGAGAAAAGACAGTAGAGCTCGTCTAAGCTCAGCTAAGAAACCCGCTCCGCAGGTGAGCAGCGTCCCTCTACCCGAGGATCGGGCCGGGGGCGAGGGTTTAAAAGCCTCAAACAGCCACCGCGTTTTTCGTTTGCGGTCGTTCCCGTTGTTTGACCCGCTAGTGGAAGGTACGCGTGACAATGGTCTTCCGAGTCTGGAAAGGCGGCGGGATCCTTTCCTTTCGAGAATTAAGGGCAGGAAAAATAGTCGCCTATTTTTTAGCACTCCCTCCCTTCAGAGGGAACGTTTTCCACGGACACTGAGGTTTTTCCCCTAAGTAACTTTATTTCCCCTAAGTAACTTTATTCCCGCCCCTCCCTGTCGTAGGCTGCTCTTTGGGAGCTAGATAATGTCCCTTGTCTCCCCAGTCCGAGAGCGATCGAAATTGTGACACACAAAGTCCTAGTCGTGCCACGGAGAAGCCAGATCTCCGTGCTTTCGCCGCTGAAAATAGGAATTCCCAAGAGGCAGAAATACACAGAATACACTTCGGCCGCGTTCAGCACCGGGCAGGGGGAATACTGGTGAATTTAAACGGATTTTTTCCAGGAAGAAAAAGAATAAAAGCATGCGGGAGAACATTATTTTCCCACCAATGTGTACTGATCGAAATCTAACGATATGCAGATCATATGGTCGAAACTAGTTTCCTAAAAAGGGAAAATATTTTGTTCTTTCCCTGAGAAGAGCGTGTGTGTAATAAATACTGACAGTATTCATGTATATAATAAACACGGGCATTCAGTCACGGTAAGCACACGGACCAGCTGCCGGCCACCGGTTCGGCACGGAAAAACCCTGCCCCTGCAGGCCTTCGGGACAAAGGCCACCGGGCGAGTGGCGCAAGACGGGCAGCTCAGGCGGGCAGCTGCGTGAGCCGGCGGGGGCCCGGCGTCCGGAGTTCCCATCTCCGCTGCAGCCCGGAAAGGGCACCAGCCCTTCCCTCCGCCCCGCGGGCTGCGGGCACCCGCGAGGAAGGAGGGAAGGTTTGTCCCCAGGGAAGTTTGTCCTCCCCTGGCGGCACCGTCGGGAGAGCGGGGAGAAGGAAGAGCATCCCCCGACGGCAGGTATTATTCATCACAAAAGAGAGCCCGGCTACTGTTTGACTTACAAGCATGACTAAAAGGCAAATACCCAGGAATTCCACTTTCCCCCTTGGGGTCCCTCTTAAAAGGCACAAGCATGACAAAGGACCTGCTAGGTTAGGAAACAGAAGTCGCCTTTGTCTGTAAACCGACACCAAATTACAAAGTACGATTCTGCGGTCCGCTGGAGTAAATTACAAAACAGTTCGCCTCTTGTTTACTTTATCCACAGGGAGCTGTGAAACCCAGCCACGATTTTAAAGTGTGTTTATATAACTTTCTTCTGCTCCTGTTGTTTGTGCTCGGCTCCGCAGTGCTTTTGAGCTTCCCTCCAGGCACTCCTCTCTCTCTCGTCTGGAAGAAGAGGTGTCTCTGCCGTCCTCCGGGGGGACGCACCCGCGGGAGAAGGCGGAAAGGGATCTACGGCACTGACTCTCCCACTCAGTCTTCCGCTTTGGCCCGTGGTGTGAGCTGACATGGGCAGATGCGGCGCCGTGCCGTGCTGGGAAGGGTGGTGATTTCCACGCGAGGGGAGCCTTTGAAGCCCGCGATGTGCAGCTGTGCATCCACCTGCCCCGCACAACTCCTCGCCGTTGCGCCCGCGCCGGGGCCCGCGGGGCCCGGGGCCGAGACCCGCGGCCAGGGCTGCTGAGGTGGAGCCCCCGCCGCGAACCCTCGCCCGTGCCTACCCCCGCCCCGGGTGTTGGCCCCCCGCGAGCCGCGCTGCCAAGGCGGGGGTGTGTGCCGGACCCCGACGGGGCCCAGAATGGGTCCTCAGACCTCGCAGGCGGCCACGGGGGCTGTGCCTGCTGCAGCAGCACCCTTTTCCGAGGGGCAGAGGAGCAGCCCCGGGGCACTGCACCATCGCCTCGCCCGAAGGCTAGAGGTCCCGGGGCGCCCAGCGCTCGGTCCTGCTTTGCATCACGGCTCTGCGGGCAGGTGCAGGTGCAAGTGCCGCAGTCCCCCGCGCCTGGCCTCCCCAGCCCTCCCTTCCCCCGGGGAAATTTATTAGCGAGGTTAGGGCAGGCTAACCAAACGGCAACTCAGGGCGCAATCTCCCCGGAGGAATGCTTTGATCCTGCTCTCTCTGCGCCGTCGAGGGCAGATTTCAATGACAAACGGGGGCGATCCTAGCCGCTTGTTATGTCAGAGATGTTACCGTTTAATCTGAAACAAATTGCCCTGCCCGCGCCCCGCCCGCCGGCCCCTTCCTTGCCCTCTCCGGGTCCCGGTGCTCGGGAGGGGCTCCCGCCGTGCCTGCGCAAGCCGCGCCCTGATCCAGGCCAGGATCGGGCCCGGACCGAAGGCCTTCTCCTCCGCGAGTTACCCTGTATTTGCTACAGCGAAGATGTTGACATTTCGCGGATGATCTCAGCTGCGGGAAGTAGGGGAGTGGGATAAAAAATATTTTAAAAAATATATACAAAAAACACCCACGAAGACATTACCTTTTACCTTTTTATCCAATCTGTACGAACCGTCATTTCTTTTGCCGTTTTCTTTCTTCATTAAAATGTGGGTTTTATATATGTGTATATAAGACTCCCTCTGTCTCTTGTAAATAGCATTTAAGTAAACCCTAGCATTAAAATAAACCTGGGTAAGATTTTTATTGATGACATAGACTTTTCTAAACTGATTGTACCTTGGAACGTTTTAAACAAGCAAGTTTTTCAGTTTGGGTTTGGGTTTTTTGGGAGTTTAAGATTTTTTTTGATGTTCTATTTTAAATGACCATTTAATTGCTGCCTAACTGACTTGTAGGTACAGAGTCAGAGGAGGGATTTTCTGTTATTCTTATATGCCAGTCAAACAAATATAATAAATACATATTATAAGCAGGTAAGGAATGTTGAGGTTATGTATTCACTGTAGCATGATATGGACGAAAAATTTATTGAATGTGACAGTAATATCACTGCCTTTGTAAGAATGTTTGCTTTAGCAAGGAGGGCAAGGGTTAGCCTCTTTATAGGAAGACTTACTTCTCGTACCAGGATAATCTTCTGTCCTACTAAACTGGAATGATATCAAAAGCAGCTCAGATGAACAGAGCAGAACCACCACTTCTGACACAATAGTCAAAGTCTGACAGGTAGTGCAGAGTCTTCAGTGGAAGGATTCACATGGACATGGACAGCTTTGGATGGAACACAGGGTGCAACAGTTTCCCGTTTACAATCCTCATCCTGGCAGCTGAAGGGATACACTCCCAGGAAGGGAGAAGAATGAACTGTGAAAGAAGGGCAGCTTAACCCTCTGTGGCTGGAGGCTCTGCCCACTCACTGGGGATGTACCAAGAGGGCACAATTTGGCCCATGCCTCTGCAAACAGGACCACACAATCCTGGTGGTCATTCGATGAAACAAGAAGAAACACACCTCAGTGAAATAGGACTGCCTTTTCTGCAGCCTCCAGATTCATGGCCAGGGTATATGAGGCCTAGAGAGACTTTAAGGCAGAACTAGTCCAAACCCATCCCCATCCAATCCTGTGCTAAAATTTTGAATTAAAAAAAAAAAAAGAAGGCATGAGAAGGGTTTTGTGTACCATTCGTAGCAGCTTTGCTATGTCTTATAAACAAGGCTGACCTTTGGTTTGCCAGCATTTAATAGGTCAGTAGACATTTGGCAGGTCTCTTGTCTAAAATGCACTAGAAAGTTGGATCAGCTCTCAGCGTGAATATCAAGAATCCACTATGCAAGCAGTGAGCACAGCAAATTGTCAAGTCAGCAACTAATATACTTCACTATAATCTTCCCAAATGTCTTAAGTAGTTTGGCAAATCTCTTGTTGCAATAAATTCTAGTGAAGTTTCAGGGTTTCGCTTTTTTTTCAACATATGGCCTTAAAAAGTAACTTAGCCAAGAATATTTTTAGAGTCAATGCAAAGTTTGCTGGAGATGTTTTCTCAAAATTTGTTTGCACTCTGGCAGTTTTATTCAAATGTCAACCAGATGCAGAAAGTGTGGAGGTTGGAGTTTTATTTTACAGTCCTGGAAAGTAAAGGTCAAGTCTCTGCAACATAAATTGTCTTTTTGATTGCCATATTTTAGCAGAACAGCAGAAAGTCTTACTAATAAACCAGTTTGTGGTGTTTTGTTTTGTTTTTCTTCCCTCAGGATGCAATATAATAACATGCAAAATATTTTAAATGCCAGTAAGACACCTGCTAAATCAAATGAGTTGGTTAGGCTATGCTGTGCTTAGCAGTAAAAATTCAATCATATAACCACAACTAGCCAGCTTGTAGCATTGCAGTCTCTGAGCAGCCTTACTGAAATTATTAGGATGACCTGAGGTAGCAGCCAGCATGAAAAACTACACCAAAATCTGGCAATATATCAGTTAAAATAAGCCAGCCAGCCAGCTGATCAGGCCAAATGATCCATGCAGGTATCTAGGACACACTTATTACACTCCAATTAGCAAGAAAGCTTGTAGAACCATTTTTAGGTTGGGGTACTGTACCATACTAATACAAGTATCACACTCTGACTCAGTGTGGATCCACTATGGAGTATACAGATGCCTGAGGTGGTAGAGGGAGAAGATGTGAATCTCAGCACTCACAGCATGGCAGAGTGAATACAAAACACTTGGGCTCTCTGAAAATTGGCAGAAAACACACTGGGCTACAACACCACCTGTGACATTTCCACCAAAGCTCTCAGAAGGATTTTACCATCTATCCTTGTGAGAACCAACCCTGAAAATCAGACAAGCTTGTACTGTAACTCCACAATCAGGCACTCAGTCTACGTGGCACATGGATAGGTGGAGGTACTGAGAACTCTCACTCCTATGATTCCTGGACATCAGCTGGGAAAACAGCAAGAGATGTACTAGCAATACAGCAAACATGATGCTGATGTGTCTCAAACTCCTCTCATAATTAAAAGAAAGCATGGGTGCAGAGTCCCCTTCCACAAGATTTTAGGTGATGTTTGAGGTAGAAGAATTTTCTGCTACTGTACAAATTAAATCAGAGCCCTTTTAAAATTATTTTTTATTTTCTTCTTTTTTGGCAAGTACTTCTGCACATCTTCTGTTTAGCTATTTGAGGCTAGACTCAGCAACAGCACAGGGAGAATCTGAGAGAATCAGTAAGCACACAGAGGACAGCGATAGAAATGTGTATCTTTAGGACTCTGTAAATAGAACCCTTTCATTGGAGGGGCTAAGTACCCCAAAGAGGCTGGCACAAGTTTTCAGTACGCCACACTTTGTCTCTTCAACATTCCTACTAAGTATTTTGGAGAAGGGATGAATATGACTCCTTCCAACCTTTGTCCCAGCTGCCATCATTGGGAACTTTGGTGTGAGGAAGCAGAGAGACACAGAGTTCCCAGGCAGGTGCAAAAGAGAACTCCTTTACTGCAAAAATCAGGCCTTTTTAAGCAGTTAGGCTTTTATCAGTTACATACTTTTAAAATACAGCAAACATCATCCAACCAACCACCATACACCATAATGTGAACATGTGATGGTTATATAATTTGTTTTTCTACCTCTAATTCAGCTGAGTCACCCCCAGCATCCTTTTGTACTTAGCCAAAGTAACAGGAATGAGCCATGATTTTATAAGACCTTTTGGACAGGTAAAGTTTTACCTATCCACAACACTCTGGCTCTTCCCAGAGTCAATATAAATGGAGGCCTGACACCAACATCAGCTTCTGGAAGGGTGGTATTGCCATGAGGAGAGGCTGGTGCCCTAGCTGGACACAACCCGTACCTGCTAAGGGACATTTAGGACATCTCATTTGCTGCTTCTCTTGCCCTGCTATTGGTGCACTCTTAGCTGCAGTGCTAAGTGGTTTTACACACACTCTTACCAGGCAGAGGTACATCTTCCTGATCTTGTGAATTTGTCCCATGGCAGAAAGGGAGCTGAAATATCCATTCTTGTTCTGACTTATATCCGTGAAGAGGAATACAGGAGCTGTAACTGCTTCAAGCCCATTTCTTCTCACAAGGCAACCTGTTCATTGACAGGCTTTAATTTCATTCTTGGAATAGATCCTGATCATGTCTCTAGGCAAAGAGCATCCCTTACAAGGCGTTTAGCACTGTGGCTCAAAACATGCCCACATGTCAGATTTATCTGGATGCACAGTTTTCAGAAATCATTAAAGAGAAAGCAAGCAGTACATGAAATGATTCATACAGTAGACAGACCATTGATAGCATGGAGTTTATTATAAATACATATTTAATAAATTATGTGTTTATTATTATAAACACAAATCTAGGTGAAAATCCAAGGCATAAAGTGTTCTCGAAAGGTGCGGGCCTTGAGTATTCTGAGATCAAACTCTTCCCTTCATTCCATACAGACACCCCATCGAAATCCTTGAGATTAAATGGGCATGAGTCTAACATATTGCAGATGTATATACATATTAAGAACATTGGATGCATTGTACTCTAAAATGTTATTTTACTTATGGTATTTTTCTCTGCACTTATGATTACTGGCCATAATAAAAGAGACTATCCCACAAAGTGCACTAAGATCGTATGACATAGAGAAGACACTGTCATCCACTTCATCATTTCATATCTGTGACACTTAGGTAATTCATGGTCTCTGGACATATAAGCTCATATCAACTATTCAAAGTGTCGAACTATTCAGTGTATAAAATTAACCAGTTCTGGGAGTAAAGGTCTTTAACCAGCTCTGCAGAAGTCAATAGAAAACCTCCTGTGCCAGCTGCCAGGGAAATTGAGGGAAATTGAGTAAGGCCCATATTTAACTAATTTTGCCTTAAAAGAGAAGACAACATGCTGATCAGAGATTCTGCCTGCACTGCATGACCAGTTCACTGGCAGTATGACCCACAAAGCACTGGGCTTCGAGAGTTTCTTGCCAAGTCTTCTTTGACTCTTCAGCTCATAAAGGAGGTGGGAGGAGCTGGTGTGGCTGAACTGCCTTGCTGCCTTTGTTCTGCACATCTCCATCTCCTCTGTGACCTCCACCCAAGTGATATTTTCTTTAGGGACACTTTCCTAGCCTGTAGGGGACAATTTCTATCCTGTAGCAGTCTGCAGAACAGAAACAATGGCATGTCAGACAGAATGTCCATCCAGTTGAACCCACCTGGTTTAACCACATACTAGAGACCTGGATGATACACAATTGGGGGAGGATATATAGCTATAAATTCCTATCTCATTCTTCTAATTAGTGATAAGAAAACTCTTTCAAATACATTTATGATAGCAAAACACTCACAAATAACTAGTTCAGGAAAGAAATTATTCACCTCAAGTTTTTACCAAGAAGTAAGAACACAAGAGAATATACCCACGGGCCAAGTAATTTTTTGTGGTGTATTTACTTGCAAAACTTGGCATCACTTCAACACCACGCCAGATTCTCATGCCATAACGATCCAACTAATGCTATCTATAACCAGCACACCAAATCATGTGCAACAGCGAGAGATACACCTAAGCTTCAAGTGCTATTGAGTGAACTCTACTGAGTTCAGAGGGAAACACCATAAAATCCCAACCATGAATTTGTGGAAGTAAACAGCAGCTTGCCCACAACTTCCACAAAGCCAGACTGCATCCGCTTAGGGATAACTGCAACATGAATGTGTTAATCTTTTGCTGTCCAGATTCCTTCCAGAGTATTTTCAGCTATACACCATGCATCTCTTAAAATCAGTGGAATTACCATACATTAAAAGGAGCATATTGCAGGGAATTTCAGGGATGTCACTATCTTTCAGTGCAAGAAAAAAAATTCCTGGGACCTAAAAATATATGTTCGTATAGTCAAGAATTAATTTTAATTAAATTTTCACCATTCTTTTTTCTACCTTTTCTGCTGAGGAACTACTTTAAGTCTGGGACAATCATATTAGTAAAGGTTTATGACCAATATGATTTTCATTGCAACTTAACTGCAAATAACATGCATGCAGATCAACAAATAAGGTCTCCTTTTCATTTGTACAGGAGCAGAATGTGCCACCCAACATGCAGACATCACTCCACAAGCCAGTGGCTGCTCTGACTGTGTTGGGGCTGCCTGCCTAGCAGCAGGTAACACACACAGGTACTAGCAAAGGTAGAAAACTCATTGTACACTATTTGAGAACTCTGTTCCATGATATACCAGAACAATAACGTACAATAATAAATGAGAGTCCTCAGCTCTCTTCTTTGGCTGAATAGGTCTAGCTGAGTTAGAAAAGACTGTGTCTCATTTTTCCAATGTGTACTTTTGTTAAGTCAATAGAAGGACTGTTATAGAGTGGTAATGTGAGCTGGGTAATGTGCGCAGGTTCTGGGGCTTTATTGTGTCCCTGCTATGTTAATTAGTATTAGGAACATGATGGATTGGCAACACATGTATTTTCTGAGTCTTAAACCAGCCCTGAGAGTTTAGCACTCCATTAGTTACACATCACAGGAACCCAGGGATGTTTACTTTAAAAAGTATCACTTACAAGAATCAAACACTCTAATTCATTCCTGATAGGGGCTGTGGGGAACACCCGCCCAAGATTCAGGTTCTGCAGGACAATGCACCAGCCCTGTCCAGGGTGACCCTGCGAGTCCCACATCAAAACTTTCTCTGAAGCATCTCCTGGGGGAGTGACAGATGGAGAAGCACCAGCCTAGACAAGTAGACGTTTTCTCTCCACGGCTTTTCTGGTAGAGAAGATAGGAGCTAGGAGTTTGGTGAGAGGTGTATAAGGCACATCTCTCAGTACAGTTGCTCTGCAGAAGAGACATCAGAGGAATAGACAAGGCTGTTGCCTTCCCCTGGCCATGACAGCCTTCTCTCCCCAAGAAAAGCTACTATACCAACATACCAGCCAGCAAGAGAAATGTCCTCTCTGCAATCTGGAGGTGCAAATCGGCATGGAGGGGACAAAATTCCAAAAGAGCCTTAGACCTTCTCAAAGAGCCAAGGAGAAATGGTAGCAAGAGGTGTTGAATACAATTTTTCCATAGCCAAATCCAACAAAATGATCCTTCCATGCAGATAACATAAAACTCTCAGCTCTGCTCCCTGATGATGTGCGTCCCTGGAAAAATTCTGCGAAGTTTCCTCTCTTTCAGTAGTATGGGAGAAGGTCACTTGTCCCACATAATTCTTTCAAAGAAGCACTGGTACCTCCAGAAGACAACAGCCACTCTATTTCCTCTTTTCTTGCACTCTTCCTTTCTCATTACCTCTCAACCTCTGGAGTCTCAAGAACAGCTGTCTTCCTTGCACATAGCTTTATTCCCCATACCAATTTCCCTCTCCTCAAACCTGGACTGGCAGGCTAATATTTGTTGTCTTACTATTAATACTAAAAATTCCACCACAGAAATCTGCAAGTATGGCAACATTAAAAAAAAAAACCCAAAACCAAAACCAAAACCAAAACAACAACAACAACAACAACAACCAAACCAACAAACAAAAAAAGAGATCTTCACCTTCTAGCAAATCAGTCAGTAGTTGCCAATTTTTCAGCCATTCTGTAGTGCTGATTTTGACAAATGTCCTAAAACAACTTTGTGCTCTGAATGTATGCATGGCATTACCCTTCATCATCCCAGTTACAGTGGATAGCAATTAATAATTAGCAGAGTCGGCTCTGGTAGAGTAAAGGACCTGAGGCTGGCCTGATATTTCTCACTGGTCTTTCAGCATGGCTGGCAGTAGCTGGAAACCAATGACTTGTGCAGCCAAGCCTGCAAACAGTAGTAGCCGTAGGTAAAATTAGTTGAGTTGGCTTTGTGTGTTAAAGCATGTGTTGCAAACCCCAGAAGTGTGAACCCAAGTAGATTATTGCAATCAGAAAAGAAGTGTCAAAATCACTTCCAGATTGTAATTGCACTATTTTCACTCTACAGACTATGATTTTATCGTCAGTTATGCCTCCATAATGTGACAGAGACAATTTAAGTTAATTGGATTTGTTTGTGTCTTCCCAGCCACATTTTTAACTAGAGACAAAGTCACTTTCTCCTATGTTCAATTGTCTATAGGTTAGAATATGTGGTCTAGTGAGGCCAGCACATTTACAATTACTGTGTGAAACTGGCATGGTCTTGGTGGTCTTGCCATATTGGCAGTGAAAAAGAAAAGTTACTTTAACTTGAAAGCTAAAGCTGGCCACTCTGTATCTTGGTGGATGCAAAAATATAGCCTATATATTATTTTAGCCAGGTTTTGGTGCAACCATACTCTAAGGACTTCTGTAATTTTTTTTTTTTTTTGTGAACCAAAGGAATGTTGGCAGTGCTGGGGTCAACAACTACAAAGCTAATGGGCAACTAAAATAATCAAGAAACAACAGCATCTAAAAAGATGTTTTTCAGGTCTTTGTCACATCCTACAGTATACAGCGTGTCATCACAGCTTGTCCAGCACTCAGCTGTCAGACCTTGTCAGCATCTGAGCAATAAATAACACTCCCAGGACAAGCCAGATGTGCTGGTATAGATGACCAATTCGTTATTGTTACAGAGGAGCCAGATCAGCATGTGGCAAGGCATATGAGCACTGCAGATCGCTTTGCTACCTCTCTTAGTATGTAAGATAAGAATGACCAAAATCAGGAGTACGACAGTCACTTCTCACAGCTTGCTCTCAGGTAAAGCCATTCTTGCAGTTGGGCAAATGACCCTTCAGCTCTTAAATATTAAGAGTGCAAACTTAATAACTTGCATTCTGCATTGAACCTTGCACACTGCAATTCTAAAACTTTACAGCAGACTCCGAGCAATGCCAAAACACAAGCAGACAAGTCCAATCATAATCCTTTGCAGGATGTTGTGCTCTGTAGTCATTTCCTGCTTCTCACATGTAAAGGTAACAGACACAGCTAAAGAGGCTGAAATGGTCTTTATGGCTTGGCACATCTCTAATAAAACAAGAGCCTTGATCATATGAAGAAAGGGACAGTTCTGGGATATAAATACTGCAGCACTTTGGAACTGCTGTGGCAAGCAGAACATCTGTTTATTACATTTTCCAGTGTTTTATTTTCAGTTGCCCATGACGAAGAATTGGGACTTTCACCAGCACAAATCACGCTCAGTCATGAATACAGCACTATCCTTTTGAGGTATACCTTGAGCATTATAAAGCAACAGCCTTATTATAGGGAAATCACAGAGTCAGAAATCAGGGCACTGGAAAGACAGTTTGAGAAAAGGCCACATTTTATGAAGAAAGTATTTTACTCACAGGCCAGGGGATTTATTTTGTGTCAACACAGATAATTTAGGCAGCACAAAGAATTCTGAGAAAAGTTTATTGTGGTAAAACATTCTACAATAAAGCTCTCCACAAAATCCCTACAATGATATTAACCTACTGAAACTCATCTCAAGGAAGGAATTTTGGTAACATAAACTTTACTCTGTGTTGTACATTAGCTCAATATCACTACTGAACAAGAAAGAGGATGTGTTCCAAAAATGTTATTGCTAATGGGAAAATCAGAAAACACCACACTCAGCAGTGAAGTCCGTAAGGAAATTCACTTGAGGCCACATCCAAGGTATTACTCTCCTTGGTTTAGTCTTCATTTTATGTGCATCATTGAAAAGTGTTACATAGTGAACTCACTTCACTGTGATGAAATGCTATTTTATTAAATATATCCTTGATGTGTCTCTGGGTCAGCCAAAGACCTCAGAATGATGCGAAAATAAGGCAAATCAGTCATCAAGTAAAATGAGCATCCTAGTCAAACTCAAAACAAACCAGACCAAGGTACCTCTATGCAACAAAAAGCACTAGTTGACTCTACTGAGAAGGAGCCAAATATGAGTTTAGAAAATAAATCTGTTTACACAACTAACTACTCTTTTAAATCTTGCACATTGGAAACAAGCAACCAGCTTCTCCACAGAAACTGTCTCACAAAGCACTTGTGGCCTGAGCATCCACACAAAGAGAGATTTACAAAGGCAGTGAGACACTGTGTCTGTGTAGTGCCTATTTCCTAAGCATAAAGCACAAATAAGACCCATAGCAAACAAGGTGAAAACTACTTGACATTACTGCCATCTCTCCCCACACTAAAGATTTGTTAAAGTACATTATATTAATTGCATCAATGCAAGGAAAATATCCCAATGCATGTTCTTCCCATGTTGCAGGAATGCTACTGAACTGGCTGGACTTTTTTTTTTTTTCTCCCCCAGCATCTGAAGTAGCAGAAAAGTCACCCCAGGACACAAAGAGAAATTCCTGTGCTGCTGAAGTGGAGAGCTTAGCTGGCGAGAGATGGAGAAGAAATGTTGGTGACCTGTAGTTTTCACAGCTCCCTTCCTCCTGACAAGCCTATCGGCACATTTTTTCCTGACACAGAGACAGTTAAAAGTACAGCAAATCAAACCCACACAGCCTGTCCCTCATTTAGAATTCAGACATTAGAATTGAAATATAGCAAGGCAGTTAGGATATTTTTAAGGTAAAGGGAATGAAATTCAAGCCAGCGAGGGGGACAACTTCATAGACAGGACGTAGTAGGGACTGTTTGGCATGAAGAGAAAGATAGCCTAGGTAACACTTACTTCCAATAGATACACAAGGCACTACCACCAGCACTTTGTTTTGACTACAAAATGTTTTTCATTTGAGAGTGTGAAACAAACTGCTGTATCTGGCATTAGTCCTACTTTCCAGGCAGACTTACAGTTCATATTCTGATACAGCACACTGAAATAATCTAGTATGGACTATAACCAAAAGAGATCAAGATAACAAGTAGCAAAAAAAGAGGCTTGAGATGTCCAAGACAAAGGTAACTGGGAAAAAGTTTACGTTTCATATCAAAAAGCAGCTAGCAGCTAGTGATCCAGCACAGACAACTTCTGTTGAAAGGGCATACACATAATCCACCATATATTGACATTGTCAGACATCTCTGGACTGACCAAACACTAATTAACTTTATCCCACTGACATCATTTAACTGCCTAGTAGCAAGAAAAAAAAATTTTGGTTACACACGGAGGAAAAGAGTAAGTCTCTAGCATGACGAAGGAGAAAGGCAATATCAAATACCTTGAAACGCTGATACACTAGATGGACCAGAGGTTTGTCATATGGCTTTGCCCTAGTTTCAGCTGGGATAGAGTTCATTTTCTTCTCAGGAGCTGGTACAGCGCTCTCCTTTGGATTTAGTAGGAGAATAATGATATCATACTGGTGTTTTAGTCATTGCACAGGAGTGCTTAGCACTAAGGGACTTTTCAGATTCCTGTGTTCATCCAGTGAGCAGGGACACAAGAATATGGGAGGGACCATAGCTGGGACAGATGACCCAAACT
>WAAE01017109.1:0-15808 GCA_013400495.1 Nicator chloris
AAAAAACATGCTTGAGCTGAATTTTGCTGTGGGAAAAATTGCAGATACTCCAGTCCACTGGATAACAAGTGCCATACAGGAAAACAGACCCCTCACAGATTTACCCCTCACAATATGCTGTTATGATACCAAAGCAGATGCCCAGCTCATTGGAGTCAGCAAATCTTCCGGAGCTCCTTCCCAAAGACAGGAGAAACACCAGGGGCAATAAAGCAGGATTTAGCCAGGACTGCACAAACACAGAGCAGTGTAAAATGTGTTCAAAGAACACCGCAGTTCAAAAAAATTTCACAAAATTAAGAAACTACCTGCCTGATCCAAACTGGTTTGAAGCCAATACAAACGCCTGTAGTCATTTGAAAGCTCTGAGGGCAAAGCCCTCAATGTATAGTTTCTGCTGGACATATTTGAAGATTTATGATCTCTGTAATGAACACAAGGCTGAAAAGGACCTCTTAGGTCAAGTCCAGTCATACATTATTTCTGATATCTCATCTCATGCTGTCTTTCCTTACTGTATCAATCTCTGCCCGTGAATGTCAGAACAAAGAGCAACAGCCCAACATCTCTTTGATGAAGCGAAAAAGGCACAAGAACTAATAGAATTGGTTTCTTTAAAGTCTGAAGTTAAATATTTCACCTACATGAAACTGAAAATGAGATGCTTATGATCACTTCTATGAGTCTAATTGCATTCCTATTATGTCCCTAGTGACAGGTGAGAAGCCTGGAAAAAGAAGACATTTGCAGTGCATTTATTGATTGAAATTTAGTAAATAATTGCAAAATTCAGGATGTAAAAGACAGGAGAGAGAAAAAAATTAATCTCTCTTAGGTATATCAGTGTTGCACAGTTAAAATACATGAAAAGTAAGGGAAAATATTTCCAAAGTCAGCTAATTTGATTCTGAACCCAGAAAAGGGACTGCTGAGTAAGAAGGAACTATTTTTACAGTTTTGTGGGGTTTTTTTCACTCTAGAACCATAAGTTAAAGCTCTTGAGCAAAAGTTAGAAGTACATAAGTAATAGTTTCTGCTTGGTGTCTTCCCATAAAAAATCAAAACAATAACTAACTGATGTTATTTGATGTATTTATTACTGGAGAAATTTAATCCCTATTCTAAGAAAAAATGCATAATTCAACACATCTTACTTAAAAAGAATATATTCTGTGTGGAGTTGTTTTTTGGGGTTTTTAACCCCTCTTTTTCTCCAGTAGATTTCCTTTTTCTGTAAGTCTCATCTGTTCTTTGGGTAGATATTACCGTCCTGAAAGAAGGTAAATGAAAGATTCATAATGGGTCATTTATAGAACCACAATAACTTTTTCTCTTTGCAGTTATACATGAAACTTTATTTTCTCAGTTTTCATGGAAAGTTCTTGGGAAGATATTTTGTTTTTCAGCTTCATCATGCAGAATATGCTTAAAATTCATATTCTGAAGGTGAGGTACAAGACTGTATCCTGTCACTGAAGCAAAGCATTTCTGATAGTTAGATTTGCAGTGCATAACTATTAATGCAAAACTTTCCTATTGCCAACACATTTATTTTATCCAGGCACTTTGGCAAATGTTCTTGTAACATTTTGGGGAGTCACCAGATGGCACTAAAACATTGCAAGGTGCCAAAAATCGTTGCATTTCTTGCCAAGAAATGCATTACTTTGCAATAGTTATAATAATTATTTTTTCTCTATTTCTGCTACAGCCCGGATAATATGTCTTTAAATTCCACTGAACAAGAGGCACTGGTACATGCTCATTGGATCAGAGAGGGCCAAGATGAACTTAAGGATGTAGGCACATCATCCATAACCATTATACCACCAAGAATGTTAGTATCATAATTCCAACCTTCAGATTACATTCCTTTTCTGAAAATCTGAGTCTGTCAAAGAAAGTTTTATGGGTCCTGCTTACTACGAGTCAGATTAAACCTGTCAGTAAGGCTCTAGTTCTTTCCCTGTGTAACATCAGTTCCAAATCTGTCTTTCCTTCTCATCTCCACTGTGCAAGGGAAATATTGAGTAGTTATATGAGGTTATCATCTTTAATGTAAATCTGTCATGGTTTAGATACATGGTTCTCAATGGCTGACCAGACATTTTTACTTTCCATTTCCTGAATTCAACAGTGACAAAAATGCCATACTTAAAAATTAATAGAACAAAAACTGAAACATTTAAAGTTCTATTTAGAGATCTTAGAGTATTCAGAAGTCTTTAGAAAAATCTTAAATTTTGAATATGTAACTTGGTATATGTATCCTACACTGCAACTTTTTTGCTGTTTTGCAAAACACAAAATTGTTCTTGTCCTATCACTACACGGCCTTGTGAAAAGTTCCTCTCAAGTTCTCTTGTCTCACGACAAATACAGTAACATAAGTCATATTAAAATTTTTTAAAAATCAAAAAGCCCAACAATCTTTGCTAAATTACAGACTCAACCAAATTATCCTGATGTTTGGAAGGAAGAATGTCCTAATCATCTATTCACTTTTTAAAAATACAGACAATTAAAAATATGTAGATCTTTCATGTAAATATTGAAAAAATAAAATGTGAACTTCTTTGTAAGCTAGAGGCAGGCTGGATCAGCTTCACTTGGCATGCTGAAGTCTCCCAGAGAAGTAACATTTATTTTGATAAAATATTTGTTCTGCCTTGTCACCTTCAGAACATGGGAAAGAGAGCAGAGAATAGAACATGCACAGCAGTGTTGCTGACTTCCCTGTTTTGAGAGCCTAAAGTAGAAAGAAAATAGTTTTTTGCTTTAATAACATTTTTCACTGAAACCTGCCTCAACCCAGTTTTGGTGTGGAGATTTGTCCAAAAGGCAAAAACAGTAGTCAGAATAGTATTGCTGCAATCACTGCTCTTTGACTCTATGTAAGTCAAAGCACTCAAAAGTTTCAAGGGATACTTTTGAAATAGTTGCCCAGGGATAGTTACGGTGCCCCTGAAACAAATGACTGTAGCAGGTAATGTGTGGCTACCTACATAGAAATTTCATCTCATGATTCATGTCAGGATGGATCCTGCCCTGGAGCTCACAGCTGCACTTGCTCAGAAACTATCTCATAAAGCCCAAGCGTCTCAGAGCCATTCCCTGCTCCCCATTCTCATCTCAGGGTGAAAGCAAGGCCACACTTTGATACCCATCCATCAAGTTCTGAGTTTCTGCATTACCTTATGAGCAAAGTAAGGAGGCAAGGTATTTTTCTCTGGAGGAAATCCACTGAGTGATAGATGAAACTTCACAAATATACGCTCCAGAAAGCATCCAATCGTTTAAAGAACTCCTACGACCAACCAGAGTAACCTTGAAATATTTTGGAATATTTGATAAATCTCTCTCCCATCTTAAGCTTATTTCTTTTTACATGAAAAATCATCACTAAAAACTTTGGTTAAAGTTGGCTAAATTATTTGCAGACCTTCTATCATGTACTTCAAAATTTCATTAACCTGTTTTTCTCTGGAGCTGAGATTGCCTTGGAAAGGCTGTCAACTCCAGAGAGATTTTTGTAGTGAGGAAAAGCAACTCCTAGGGGGAAACCCCTCAAGGGTCCCCTGGTTCATCTTCCCATTTCTGTTTTCTGTTTCAGGTGGAATTCCTGATTGCTGTTTTCTTCCTACAGATGCAACTTTAACAGTCTAAATATGGCAGCAGCGAAGCAGTTCATAAACATTAATTAATGTATCCTCATTACATCCCTCAGAGGAGAGTGATGATAGAGTGGTGAAGGTGTCTTGGTATGGATCCAGAGGTGTGAGTTCATATCTCTCTCTGGACTCATTCCAAACATCACTACTCGTCAGCTCAGCTATAAATGAGTACCACAGCACTGGGGCTGAGGAAATCCAAGGCATCTGGATGGATATTAGCCACATCACTCCCCTGTGGGAGGTTAGCAACAGAAACTGTTGTCCTTGCCCAGGCGTGCACAATCAGCCCTTGTGGTGGTTCGTTTCCACTACGTACAGAGCTGCTGCTAGCCCTCCTCTCATGGAAATAACTGGGGAGAGAGGGATGAAGACACAGATTTTCAAAGATGTTTGAAGCTCTAAATCTCTGTAAAGTTGGAGGACGTTGGTCACATGAGCATTTTGACTATTTCAGTCTAAGGGACTTCTCTCAGTTCTGCAGCAGAACAGAAAATTGACCCTGACTCATAAGTCCAGTCAATTGGGATATTTGTTTTCTCTTCTGCAAGTCTTTGTTGGTGAACATAATAATTACTCAAGAGACTCATCCCACTGTGTTAAAGAAGAATATCTTGAAAATTCATATGCATGGTCACACAACCAGGAATAAAGTTTGTTTAATCATATGAGATGAAAGCTGATAAATACTACTTTGCATTCACTGCTTGTCATATTCATTATTCCTATTAAAAGATCCAAAATTATTTTCAGCATAGAAGACAACCACTGCCTTGTAGGGCTTGTACAAAACCATTCATTAAAAAAAACTTACAAGGTGTTTATAAACAGCAATTAATTAAATAACTGGAAATTACAATAGGTTTTATAAATGGGAAACTGAGGTACAGAACCCACTGTACCACTCAAAGCATCACTTAATTGATGCCAAAATGGAAATAAAAAGCATTATTATTGATTTCTTGTCCTGTACCCTAATCACCAAATCTATTTCCTCCTAATAAATGACTTAAATTGTTTTCATTTTAATGAAGTATGAAGGAATAAAAACTTGTTTTAATTGCCCCAAGGTGCATTAAGATCAAAAGGCAAAGCAGGTACATGGCCTCCTTTCTTCTAAGCACTTCATTGCATTTTACAAACAAACCAGTGAAAATATTGAAAATTAAATGCTCCATCATTAGCTTAATAGGCAGAAGTGATAAATAAGAGGTTCTTGCAGCACCATTTAAAGACCACACTACACTGTAACGTATCTTCTTTCATCAGATTTTTCTGGACTCTGCTAGAGTCACTGGAACCAATGAAGCAATAAATACATCAAAATATGGAGGTAAACAAAACCATAAAACACCCAATGTAACAACTGAAACACCCACAAATACATAAATATTTATGAACCAAATGGTACTTCTGTAACACCCAGCAGGTTTGATTGGGTTGAACAGTCCAATCAAAGCATGTACACATGATTGTGGAAACAGGAATTACATGACAGCGAAAAGAAACAGTGGATATGCAACGGATTTCAACTCACTGTACTGTTCCTCAACTTCCCAAAGCATAAAAAAATTACCTTCAGTGTGACTTGCACGCAGCATTATCTGTTCCAGATGCAGAGTATTCCAAAAGTAATCATCCCATTTTAGTTTTGGCTCAAAGAAAGAGGGCCATTAACAGCAATTGCTTGACACTTATAGATTTTTTCATCTGTCCATCTGGCTGGAGATCCTCAATCTTTTCTGTCTACTAGATCCAAAGATATGGAGGTGGGAACTCGTCCTTTTTCATGTAAAAATGTAACAGTCACAGTTATATAATCAAATTCCTATGGGATTAACATGAAAGCTGAAAAGAATACAATAGACATTTTCCACATTTCTGAACATTTGCAATTTTTCCCAATTTAAAGACCATAAGAGTCAGTAAATCAGACTATTTATGAGGATCTTGAATGCACTACACACACAAGACACACACCTTTTCTCTGGTGGGCAGCAATAGGACACAAAGAAATGGCATAAAGCCACATCAGAGGAGATTCAGATTGAACATAAGAATAAATTTCTTCACAGAGAGGCTGGTCCCTCACTGGAACAGGCTGCCCAGGCACATGGTCACAGCACCAAGCCTGGCAGAGTTAAAGGAGAACTTGAACAACATTATATGATTTAATTCTAGGTAAATCTAGGTAAAAAATTCCTAAGATCAAGGAATCAGGCTTGATGACCCTAATGGGCCCCATTCAGCTGTAGATATTCTATGATTCTATGACACCATTTCCTGGAAAGACCCCAGCAACTTGTGTTATTTAAAGCACATTTTTCAGAAGGTTACGTAGACTTATTCAAAGATACTAAAGGTTGAAGAATTCAGTAATTTCCCGTGTAGTTTGCTGTCATGAAACTAAAATTAGTCATTTCTTTCAGAGCCCCTTCAAAGGAAGGAACAAAGCTATTGAGAGCTGACTAAGGAACTGAACAAAGTAGAATAAAACTGAAAAATAGATATGACTCTTGTATTTCTGCACTTTGGACTTAGACTTCCAAAAATCTACTGCTTAGTGATACAAATAAAGCTCTTTCTTTAGAACAAAACTCTTTTTACTAAGAATACGAACCCAGACATGTTGGTGCGGATCTGTAGCTTCAGGGTTGAAGCAGATTTTACATGTAACAGATATTACAACAAAACCATGAAAAGTTATTTGGGCTGCACAGGTTGAGATTTACTGATCTTTCACTCTCCTCAGAATGACTGTGTCCTGTCATTATGATTGAAGATTACTAATCCTATATCTATGTGTGCAACTGAGCTACTTTATAGGCAGCTACTTTATTCTTGTTCCAGCCAAGAATCTCCAAGAAAGACTCATTCTTAAAATTAACTACAATCAATACACATCAGGGCATTGTGCAAATATCTAGCGCTTTCCTGCTAATGGGAAATATATTTAGAGCTACACATGGAATTTTCTTTAAAAATGGTTTCCATTATAAGGATTTGAAATACAGTAGGAGGTTTTTTGTGCAAGATGGCAACTTTATTTTTATTAATGTTTATTCCATTCCTAGATAAATCACACAACAGATAACTGGTCAAACTATTTTTTGCCTGAATGGACATATTATTTGAGATATATCTATAACAGCAACATTTGTGGATTAATTTTCTCTGGTATTCAACCAGTTCTTTCATATGACAGCTAAATATAAATATGGGGGGGGGGGGTTCTGCAACCCTTTTTTGTGCCATGTAGCCTTTGCAGAATTGATATTGGCTTTGTGTCTTTCTGTGGCGTCCCAGTGACCTTATCTGAACACTAATTACAGTACAATTTGAGCATAATTTCAATTAAATCAGGGGAAGGAACCTTTTGCTGTTATAGCTCTCCAGTGCGCACATATGAATGTTTGCAGATTCTGGTGCTTTTAATAGATTTTAGAATTTGAATGAAAATTATGAATCAAACTGAGCTATCACATTAAATTAACTGTTCTACAGGACTTATTGTCTCAGCAGGTTGGTTCTCAACCTTCATTCTCTCCACACACTCTGCAAGATGCCTCACCTTGGGTTATTTTGCTTTGAAGGGTTCTAGTTACTGTATCATCATGGGCCTAGTTAAACACTATCTTTAGCCCTATAGATCACTTGAGGCAGCAGGAGGCCTTCCCACTCCCCAGCCTGGCTGAATACAGTATTTTTAACATTTCAGGGAACACTTCAAGGAGATTTCCAAAGGCAAACACACTAGTGTGAGGTAAATGAGAACACTAAACGCATGTGTCTGTTGTAAAAATCTATGCTTCCATGGGACTGATCCTGCATGGCATTGAGTGACTGAAAATAATTTTTAGGATGTTCAGGCAAGTCACAGTATGTCTCTGTACAGAAGCAAAGAAGCAAACTATTGCTTCCCATGATAATTATCGTCCAAGAGACCCACCATGTCTGTCTGCTTTGGTGAAATTCTCTAAACAAAGGACTGCAGAAGAAGACAGGATCCCAGACCTCCACATGTAAATTTATTGTTGGATAAATTACATGGCCAAATGTTGCTGGTCCCTTTCTGGAGTGTCCAATTAGCAAGAAAAAAATAACTTGTCTCTGTAGCCCTGAATGTGTAGATCAACAGAGCTGCAGGTTTCGTTGACCTGACCTTGGCTGGCATGTTGGCAGGCACTAAATTCCATGACCAGGCCTGTGAACAGAGGACACAGGGAGCAGCCACCAGGCCACACTTCTGCCTTGCACAGCACCTTGGCCAGGGCCTGTGGGGGAAGGGACTGCTCATGGCCTGTACTTCCCAAAAAGAGTGTCAGTGGACACAAATCTTTGGAAGAATGAAATGGACTGGACTGGACTGGACTGGACTAGACTAGACTAGACTAGACTAGACTAGACTAGAATAGACTAGAATAGACTAGACTAGACTAGACTAGACTAGACTAGACTAGACTAGAATAGAATAGACTAGACTAGACTAGACTAGACTAGACTAGACTGGACTAGACTAGACTAGACTAGACTAGACTAGACTAGACTAGAATAGAATAGAATAGACTAGACTAGACTAGACTAGACTAGACTAGACTAGACTAGACTAGACTAGACTAGACTAGAATAGAATAGAATAGAATAGAATAGAATAGAATAGAATAGAAAGAATAGAATATCAACGTCTTTCATTGGCCTATGAATATCTTCACTAAAAAAGCTTGCCCACACCTTTCAGAAGAGTATGCACTTCATAAACTTTTTTCCAGGAGGAAACCACCAGAAAGTCTTCTTTCTTTTGAGATATAAAATTGAAATCTGTCAATCCCCAAAATCTGTCTGTCCTATCACAGATCCTCTCTTACACATTTACAGCTCTGATCATCTCCTCTGAACAGCAGCCCTTCTGTGTGAAGCTCAGGATGCTTGGTTTGAGAGAGAGGGGAAATAAAAAAATAAGTTCTTTGTTACTTCTGTCTTTTTTTATAGTTGTGCAGTGACAGGAATGACATTTAGCCAAATATCAAATAAAACATCCAGGAATACAAATTGTTTCCAAGTGAAATTTTTGAAGGAGGTCTCTGCAGAGACTTGCCTGTTTTTATAAGCAATGACTCCAGTGTCATCTCAACCATGGAATTTAAAATGAAAGTGAAGCTTCATGGCTGTGTATACTGTTTAAATGTCACCTTTCATTCATCATGCTTATTTTGTATCTAAACTAGTACTAGGCCTTTTATATAAAGGGGAAAAAGAAACCATTTATAAAAGGAATGTTTGGGGCTACATGTTGACATTACATGGAAGATGAGTAAATTCTTTTTGCCAGAGCATATACTTGATCTTACTAGAATCTTATAGTAACAAAGTACTTCTATTCTGAGAACCCTTTCAACATCCTTTATCCAGAAAAAAAGGTTAAACTATAGTGCACTGAAGCTGCCTCTGAGGAGGTAAGATGAATGTACAGTTGCTTCGGGATTAATGTGGCTTTTAAAAAAAGCTACAGTCCAAGAAATTATTAGCACACACTGAAGACTATACCAATAACTAAACAAGAGATTAATAACATACAGAATACAAAAGAAAACAAAGCCTTCAAAGAAAAAAGGTTTTGTATTTTATTAAAAATTTCTTTCATGTTTTGAAGCAGTGATTTCCAGATTGTTGAAATTTTTCAAGATCTCAGTAGTTTATGATATCTTGAAATGATGTAGTTTATGAGATCTTTACAGCCATGTTTAGGATCTTCTTGGTTTTCTAGGTCATCCATATGCCAATAACATTGTAATACAGTGACCTTCTTCATACTAGCTGGGTTCTCTGCTGGACTGTAGAAGATCTCAAACTGTATGCTTTGGTGTCCAGGTTAAACTGAGGAGTAGTTGTCTACTGACCTCAAAAGAAATATAAAAATCCTTGCCCTACATGTTGGCATAAAAATAAAGTAACTGTTATAGAATATGATGATGTTTTTTTTCTCAACAGGTATATTCAGTTGAGCATTTGAAGAGGGGAGGATTTACAGGGGGGTCCATAACACCTAAATATGAGATTCATGCAGTGTCAACAAACAGATGTGAGTGAGCCTTATAATCCTTTACATTCAGAGAAACTAAATATGCAAAATGAAATGCCATTGGGTGCCAGTTGTAGGACCAATAAAAAGCATCTTAGAGGTCCTCCATGAATTATGTTGGGAATCTACAATAGCTTATGCTGCTGTACAGATATGGCTTCCAACTTGTGTATCTGCAATAAATCTAAAGAAATTTTTTCTAAACCCTCTACAGTCAAACTAGAAAACATGTCTGCTGTCCTGTTATTTATATCTGACTTAGATACATAAAGGTCTTTTACAGGGTAGGAAGGAAGATACCTCAGCCAGTATCCACCTCTATTGCTGATGATATTATAATTTCTTCAAACATCTTATTCACACTGTTCAAGTTAGTCATTTCAGATAAAACTAAATACAGGGGGAAATTCTATGGAACTCTGTTAGAAGCACGCCGTGATGGTAGGTTGAGAGATCTCTGGAGACAGGGTTGCTCATGGAACACGTGGTTTATTTGCAAGGGCCATGGGTGATAGAGCCCTGTTCTCAGCTACCAGTCCCAGCTGAGAGGGTCATCCCAAGAGAGCGAATTTCCTGTTACAGTATGTTTTATCTCATTCCGTATTGAATATTCTATTTACAGTGACCAACCGGTGCGAGACACAAATCCTACAGAATTTACATATAGCCTATGAGAACTACTAGATTTACATTCTAAACTTTAATGCTAATCTCTAAGATACCCTCTTCCTGCCTTCTCAACAGGCCCCTTCCCGCATGGTCAGAGGTATTGCCCAATATCCTGTCTTCTGGTCCAGCATACTTCACATCTCAAAAACAGCTGTCATTTCTGTTTCACTTACAGGCTTTATGTTTTCAGAACCTGTTGCCAAGCAATCATATTTATAGGATTTCCCTGTATCACCTTCCCCAACAGAACTACTAGGGTTCTACTAAAATATTGCTTAATAAAAAGTATTTTCTGTTCTGATAGATAAGAATTTTATCTGTACTTACACCAAAAATAAGTAATTTTCTAATTTTTAATTAAATAATTCACTGATCACTTTGATGTACAAGTTGGAATTCACCAGTCATGTTTTTAAATTATAAACTGGTTTATACTAGTCAATATGTAATAGCACTCCAAACTCAAGAAAAATCAAACCTAGGGCTAAAGAGCCAAATTGTGCAAGGATTCTACTGCTGCCGTAGATTTAGGTCCTATTATAAAGGTACTTAATTGGCTAAGGAGCAGGGAACAGAATGGGAGTGAGCAAATGCTTTTCTCCATGGTTCACAACCCCATCTGAGCAAGGCTGCTGTGGCTGTACTGATTGATCCAGGACATCTCACTGTAAGACTCCACACAACTGAAGGGCTTTCCTTCCACCCACTGGTTTCGTTTTCCCCGACAGGAAGTTGGGTCAAGGCCAGCACAACTCAGAAGTGCTCCACAGCTGGTGTCTCTGCCTGGTACTGCTGACATGATGGGATATACAGGCACAGATGGGTTACACCACCACTGCAGGGCTGGTCATGCCATGCCTGGCCTGTCCTTGTGATGAATCCTCGCTCTGCTTTTGTATGGATGCAGACACTTTCTGCTGGAGTACTACCAAGCTTGTCTCAAGGTTGCACCTCAGTATGACCTTGTGTTCACAGTATGCACTTGTGAAAGGAGTGTTTGGGGTGCAGCAAGGGCCCAACAAACATTTTCATGATACATACATATCTATTGAAAATGCCAACCAAGTACAGTAGCATTAACTAGGGTGAAACATTCAGATTAATATTAATCTTGTGATTTTGGTGATGGAGATTGAAAGAGATTTCACTTGTGGGACAGTAAATCCATGAGGAAATAGCTTCTAATTTCCTCAAAACCACATGGTGCTGACAGTTGTGTAAGAGGAGATACTGAGGCAGAGACTGTCTGATATAACACCTCCAATGGGCTTGGTGTACAGAATATGACTGGAATATTTCTCGAATGAAGACTGCACCAAATTGCTCACACCCTCTGATAAGACTGATCCACATTGTTAACACTTTTTTACATGGCAGACCAGAATTCCTCAACCACAGTCTCATTGCTGGGCCTTCAACCATTTGTCTGTACCTCATTTTACTCAGGTAAATTTAGTATTGTTTTCACATTGCTTCTGCTGTCTTTACAAAACTTTGTGTTCAATGTTGTGTACATCTTCTCCCTTAAGTGTGTGCTTCTGTGAGTTTCCTTGTAACCATGGCCCAGTAGATGAGAACTGGGTCAGATGTTTATTTGATAAAGTCTTTTCTCTCCAAGGTATTCAATTCAATAATTTTATTGGGCCCTTCATGCTACATATTTATTAGGATTTTATTCCCCAAGAACATGGTCTGTTCGCTAAGCAGTAATTTGTTGCTGTAGTAGTTTATCAGACAGGTATGCCTAAAGATTTCTATTCAGAGTGCGTATTTTGTATGGCAGGTCCATGCAGAGCCTCAGTAACAAGAACTGAGGAGAAAGCAAGGAGATTTTACTCGACCATACATGAGCAAAATAAGTGGATTAATAGAAAAGAATTTCAACTGCTGGATTTCAACCCATCCTTTGTAACTTAAAGGGAAGATTTAATAAAGAACCAAACAGTGTGGGGAACCTGTACTCTATTTAATATTTCATTTGGCCTGACTCATGACTCCAAGTGGAACTTGGAGTTAATGGTTAATAGTTAATGGTTATCAGAATGTGCCGATGCTTAACAGCATATGTAGCTTACAGATATGGTGATCTTCATCAACAAAGCTCTCCAGAATCTGAGGGCAATCACAGGCTCTAATTACTTCTGAGTCCTTAGCATAGGTGTTTTCTCTATATGTATCCCTATCTTTGTGCATTTTTGTTTCAAAATTTTATGTGATAGTTTTACAACCTTGCAAGCTTAACCAACATGCCATAACAAGGGTTTCCATAGCTTGATTCCAAACTGTGTGAAGAGCTGCTTTTATTAATTGTAAACCTGCCACTTACTTTATTTGTTGACTCAAGCCCTTAAAGTGTAACAGACAATGAGCAGTCATTTTCCTGATAGCTCATCTTGATTTTGTAGATGTCTGTCAGACCCTCTTGTCAAATATCCCTTTCCCAGGCTGAAGAGGCCAAGCGTACTTGTCCATCCCTCATATGGGGGTTGCTTCGCTTGGGTAATCTGAGACGGAAACCCTTCCTTAAAATAATTTTTCAGCTTTACCAGATCCCTGGATGTCACAAGAAAACAGAACACACACTGTTGTGAAGAAAATAAGAACAACTCATCTATTTCAACATTCTCCCACTGTTCAAAGAAACACTTAGGGTAACTAATATATATGTATCCTTTTTGGTTTTGAGTGGTTTTATGCTACTGTCCATCTGTAATGCAAGAGTGAAACATATTCTTTGGGTTCCTTTTTCTGTTTCATTGTAAAGAGACATTGCCCATGGTTCAAACTGGGGTGTAGATAAGTTTGGATAAGGATGCCAACCTCAGAGAAGTGAATTAGAAATTAAAATTACTTAGAGGCAAGATAACATATGTTATTCTCATGCTTTGATTAAAAATGGTGAAAAAATCTCTTCTGATCTCTTTAGAGGTGTAACGTCGTTCATGTCTGGTTTCAGAGCACTGTGACTGGATTATGAAACCACTCCTGACTGATACAGACTTATATAGAGGATCTATTGCAGTTTGGTTGGGTTTGATTGACTTTTTGACAGCTCATGAATATGGATTAGCCCTAAATCCTCTAGAAACTTTGGAGTTGAGTGCATTTTTTGTCCACCATATTAAACAATGAATGAAGAGCCTTCATATGAGAAGATAGGTATTAAACAGGGATTTGATGGCAACCTCACAAGAAAAGGATAGAATCTACAGAGGAAGGAACAGAGTACAAGAACATTTAAAGGGTAAATGCTAACTGGGTGGAATTTTAGAAGGAGAAGACATTATGAGATGAACAGAAGGTCTACAATCCTCCTGGTGCATGTTACCCAAAAACTTGGAGATATGCCCAGGAATCCTGAATCTTTCCCACTTTTTCATGAAAAAAAAAGACCTGTTAAAGAATACAATATGTGATCAGGAAATTAAAACTGCACGAGAACATACATATATATGCACACATAAAAAATTACAAAACATATTTAGGAATTTTCCTCAAATTTCAGGTTTTTTGACATGAAATGAAGAAAGAAAAGAAAAACATAAGCAATTACTTACCTAAAGAAGTTTCTGTTCTCTGAGATCAGTAGAAGAATAAGAGGATATCTGATTATAATATCTTGAAGAAATATCTATTCAACATTGTCTTAAACTGCAGAAATTGTTTCTGCATGACATTGCTGTGGCCAAGGCCTTAGCACATCCCAAAAGAGGTTGTATTTTTCAATAGATTTTGGAAGTCTGCTCAAGCACTACAAGAACACCCAAGAAATAAGTGAATATTCTTCAAGAATACATCTTTTGAGTGATAAAAAATTAAGAAAATCTTTAAGGGAAAATATCAAGAAACAAAATAACTTGATTTGATTCTTACTGCAGATTTTTACCTTCTTTTTAATCTATGAAAGACATAAAAAATGTTTTTACTACTGTGTCTTTGCATGTTTCTTATAATTAGATATGACATATCTATTTTGCTACTCTAATTGGTAATTCATTGTGCAATTCATATTCTAGTGGATGAATTGGTGATCTGGCCATCTTTCATTTGTTTTAGTATCAAAAGGTTCTTTATGCTGAGTATAATTGAACACATACCACAAGAAAATAATATTTTTAAATAATCAGAATGAAACCTTTTTACTTATTTGTCACAAGAAGTCTATTTAAAATAAAATTGTAACAAAATTGATCTGTTAGTGTTAATGAACTAATAATTTCTATTTGGAATATTTCTCTATAGTCTACTTCAGCTTCATTTGCCAAGTTACAAGTATAATGTACTGAAATATTTTCTGCTATTGACAAAACAACATTGAAGATAAGTTTTGATTGAAAGCTGTCAATGAATGATAGGATTAATAAAAATCCACATTCTCAATAAAATCACATATACATGTAAATCCAGGATAATTTTTCTGATTTTCTCGCAACACTTTCTGTTCACTAAGCAGTTTGCTTTATGTGAACTGAATATCAGTTCACATAAAGCAAATAACTTGCAGTATGTCAGTTAAAAAAAGCTAGTAGGACTGTACACATTTATTAGCGAAGACTTCTTGTAATTGTCGTTGCAATCCTCAGCTCAGGACATTTTTGCACAAATGAGGAGCAGCCAACACGTCAAAGGACAGATAACCAAATAAACCTTTTAATAAATCTTCCAAATGTAACTTTGAATAATGACTATTTATTGAGAAGTTGGAGGAGAAAAAAATGAAACTTGGAAAACATTAGAGATGCAGAATTATCACAGCAAAAGGGATAACCATGGTTGCAAGAGCGCTCACTAATTAAAATGATCTCATTTAAGTGGCAAAGCACTTGATATATGATGAAGTATAAAAAGGGAATAGGTCTGTATTGTTTTGCACAGGGTGTCAACAGACATATTTCATCAGAACAAATGGGGATTGGTAGCAATACGGTAATTTGGGAAAGAAAATTTCTGAAATGACTACCAATTCATGCTGTCTCAACTACCCTCATCTCAAAAGAGCTCAAGTGAGAAGTTCAGGCTTTTTTTAGTTTCTCTGTCAGATCAAGATTTTTGTTTATCATGACTTTGAAATGGAAATAAAATTACGTATTATCAAGGTTTTTATTGATGTAATAGAATGTCTTGCAAATCATAATAAGAAGGCTGCACTAAGCAGACCACAACTTATTAATTCTAGCACGTTGCCCAGTTATATCTGTCACATTAGACTGAGAAAACACTCTTTTTTTCTTACTCTAATGGCATCTATATGGCTTATAAAAAACAATATTATTCCCAGTTCAGTAAGGTACAATCCACTTATAATGGTATTACAAAGATATATATTATATACTAACAATTAATTCTCTCTCTCATCCTCCACCATCCAAAATAAATAGAACAGAAATTC
>WAAE01017114.1:832-17095 GCA_013400495.1 Nicator chloris
ATGTTGCCTTTTTTTTTTTTTTTAAACAACTGCAATTCTTTTATTCCTGCTGAAATATTAGGTACATTTCATGCAGATTTGATTTTTCATTACACCTTTGAAGGGGAGTGTCAAAATTTCCTCAGCATCCCTAGAAATCATAATAGCCTGGCAAGCTTTTCAGCCAGGACCTAATATTCTTCTGCTCTTTGTGTGTGGAAGCTGCTGTCCCCATGAGTCTGTGCAGGGTGAGCATGAAATGTGTGTGGAAGCCCTTTATATCACGTTCCCACTTCTCTTCCCAGCCTTTGCCAAGAGTGTCTTGGCAAGATGTTTTTGGCAAGGGCTGTGAATTTGTCAGCTTTTCAGACGAAGCAGCCAAAAATTTATTGGGTTCTTCCCTGTGCAAAATCCAAAGGAATCTAGTGTAATGTTCCTCCACTTCAGTACTGAGATCAAGACTGGAGGCTTATTCCATAGGAATTACACTACCTGGAGACTAAGGCAGCTTTATCTTTTCTTTTGGATATATGTCTTTATACCTAACATCCCTTTTGTTCAGGGCTTTTAAATTAGGAAAGATTATTCTGGAATGATCTAGCACCTGCTGGAAATCTGAACACTCAAAACTGAATTTTATTTTGTACAAAAATACTGTAAATGAGGTGAGGGGTAGTGGTGGTGGGGTGGTGGTAGTGTTTGTCTTTTGATTCAAAGTTGTTTGAACTGGGGGGAATGTTTCATTTTTCTCCTGTGGAGTACCAACCACATTAACACTGCTGATTGAAACTATATTACTAATGAAAGGACAGACCTGTTCACACACATGTCCTGCTGAATTCAGCTGGCCAGCAGCTCCTGAACTCAGTAGCTGATTTTATACCAATGCGAAGGTTAATGAACTGTTTTCGACTCCTTTCCAGGAGCAAATGTCAGCCCTGTAGAGGTTCATTCCTCACCAGAACTGAATCTGGAGTCCTAGTCTGGTACAGGAAGACTAATAGACTAATGCATTAATTCACTGAGCCTCTCTGCCCTTAGACTGGTTGTGCATTTTTTAACATGAACTATAGCAGCTATGGCATTCAATCATATCTTCATTTACCTTCCACCTATGATTTCAGAATGCATATAAAATACTCTATATGCTGATTATTGCCATCAATATAAATATAAACTACTACAAAAGGGCAAGGGAGGAAAGAGGAATGCTTTTGGATCCAACTAATAAGCCTAAATACAGAAAAACATGTACATCGCAGCTGGCTGAATCTCTGAACAACTAATTAAAATGAAGCCGTGTTTAATTTTTCCCAAGAATGACCTGCTTTGGCTATAGGTAGGTGAGAATTTGCCTTTATTTTTTCCATTGCATAAAGGATAACTTGTGCTTAGTCACACGTGACCAAAAGTATTTTTTGATTGTTCTTAGAATATAACTATTCCCAAAATTATTTAACATAACTGGACAGTCTCACTAATGAAATAGGTAGTATAGGCAAGGTTCTGGTTTTTTAGGGTGAGAATCTATTCTCTATATGGTGGGAAATAAGCTCTGTATGATACCAACACTGCAACACAGAGAAACTGGAAGAACACGGCTGTTTAAAAAATTGATTTGTGGGCTAAGAAGATGAGAGGAACCAGCTACATCTGTGGGTTAATCATTGCTAAGGAAAATGGAAAATTACTAAAATTTTGTTGTTTCTTCTCCACATCCTAGGAATCGGACTTCAGCAGATACATTACAGAAAGTATCTTGGATCCTTATTCCTGCTGAAGGTTATTAGTCACATGCTAAAGCAAGGAGGGCACAAAGAAAGAATCAAAACTTATCCAAGTGATGTAGCTTTAAGACTTCGATGTGCAACAACATCACTCAAGCAGAGGGTTGACCTTAACATGTGGAAATTTCAGGTTACAGTGGGGAAATTGTGACAATTAAAAGAATATATGCAATAAGTGTTTCACATTATGTCTTAGCTACTTTGCTTCCGGTGAGATTTTAAAAATCTGAAACATGAAAAAGAAACAACCTCGTTTGAAGTAATCATGTGAAATTTTGCACTTTAATCCTTTTACTTTGAGAAAAGCCCACAGCTTCAGTTGAGGTCAAGTCTATCAGCAGTTGAGCAGCTCCCCTTCTGTTATGTCAAGAGAAATACCTTGAGATATAATTACATTATGAATGACTAAAACAGTGAGAGAGTCAATGGTGGGAAAAAAATATGCAAACTAGCATGTCCTAATTGAATTGTTCATTTGGTTTTCTCTGTTCTATGGATAAGCAGTAGGGTAAATCCTCTTTTTCATCATTCAGGATGAAAGTTTATTTGAAGTTGGAGACTATAGCTGCCTTTTCACAGTAAATTGACCTTGTTCCGTGCAGCCAATGTCATAATGCTCTGCTTTATCTAGGCTGAGAGAGAGAAAATCGCAAATTGCTTCTGCATGATTAGTTCTGCCACTTCAAACGTGTTTCTTCCGAGTTGGCTTCCACACTTGCTGCTAGAGATATGTGCCGCTGGGAAACCCTAATCTGTCTCTGAACTCCTCTGATTTAGTAACCCTTTACCAGCCAGTCTCTTAACTCAGTTAAATGACTGTTGCTGAGAACAATAGAAATGGTACAGAAAAAAAAGAAGACACTAATTTTAGTAATTTATTTTTTCTCACTTAGAATGGAAGTCCTTTCAGAAGAATGGAGTTTTCACAGAAATGTATTTATTTGTATTATTGTTAACAAAGCTTTTTTCTTTTCTTTATATACTATATCTTGATGAATAAGTCTTGGATTTTTTATTTTCTTGAAATACAGAAAGATATTTACCTTTGTGTTACTAAATTTCTATTTGCATATTATCATCTAATAAGTTCAAAACTCAAAAATCTCCATTGTTTTTCATTTTGCTAGTATGTTCCAAATAAATAATCCCAAAACAGTTCAAAAATGAGGAAACCTCAGGACAGAAATGACTGTTATTATGTACTCTGGAAATAAAAAACAGCTACAAAATTTTTTTACAGCCAGACAAAATTACTGCATGTTGTTCCAGTCAGGATATAACCATTAAAAAACCATGTATAGTTGATAAAATATATGTAGGTAGCAACACAGCTTACAATTTTAACATTATACGTGGTGGTTTTGTGTTCAAATCTAGAAAACAAGGAAAATACAGGGTCTCGCTACTTGGTTTCTTTTTGGGCAGGACATCTGTACAGTTGTCACTTTACAAAGTTAAGACACGATGCAGCAAAATGTCAATTTCTCAGACTCAGGCTTCTCCTCTTCCCTGCTAACTCTGCCTGATACCACTGATGCTATATCCTCACAGTGAGAGAGGATGTAGCATGAGTGGATTCAGGCAGAGTTAGCAGGGAATCAAGTCCGTCTTCTGCTATTCAGGATAAGGCCATAGGACTGAATTGCTTACATGATCTATTTTAACTGAAAAAATCTGAAACACTTGCACTTAAAAATTAATTTTTTACATGTTACTTTACTCTGTAATGTGAGCATAAAGGGCTGAACTCTGCTGCACCACACTTAGCCATATTAATGCAGTTGTTATTCAAAAGGGTTTTATTTTATTATCACTGTAAAAATGAAAGAGCAAAGAATTAAAAACATGCCATGGCTGACAATTCATTTTCACAGAAAAAGAAAATTCAAGTATTTATATTTTTAATGCAAACCAAATCTTGTAGTTGACTTCCTCCTAGAAACCGAAATCCAGTTACCATATTTCTCTATGAATTACAAGCATGTAGTGATTTTTTTTTCCTGGTGAAGTAGAGCAGCAGTAACAAGCTGAACATGACAAGTATTTAAAAATAAATTGCTTGATAAAAAGAATGAAGAAGAGGAAAATGCCAACTTCATGTGACAAGATTCATGCTGAAGCAGTGTTTTCAGATATTTTTGACCAAAGAAGGATATAACAGTTTAAAGGTGAAAAGGAGTATGGGGAATCTGTTACTTGACAAATAAGTCTACGTATCAAAAGATTTTGCTAACCAGTCTGACACATAATGGCACATGGTGTCAACAACTATTAAAGGCTTTACAAAAGATGACAGCCTGGAGAAACAAGAATTGCTTTCCAAGAAAAGAGTTTCTGTTGAATTTTGTATATTATTCCCAAGCATTAGAAACACCTCAACAACAACACTGCAGTCAGGAACCAAAGAATTTTACAATTACTTGTCTCATGGACTATGCATAGGCCTGTGTGCTGGGAAAATTTCAACCCTAGATCCCCTTAGAGTTCCTCACCATTGTGAAAAATACTTCAGATATTATATGCATTTCCATAATTACGTATTTCCATTAATTTATCTAAGTAAAAGCAAGTACTGATGGAAGTAATTATTTGTTATGGTATGTCAGAAGGTTGAATGGAATTCAAGGGATAAATCTAATACAAAGCAGTTAATTTATGAAAATTGTTGATTTAACTATGATTCTGAATTGACTTCAGAAAAATAAGTACCTGCCTATTGTGGCAGTTACAAACCTCTAGGCTATGATTCCATGCAGATAAATTGACTATGCAATTGCCAAACTGTGCAGATTATGACTGTAAAAATAGAAAATTTCTGTTTAGTAAGATCTATTGAATTAAATTACTTCAGGACTTCCCATTAGTGCCAACAAGATTTCATCAGGTCTTTGCAGAATAAAAATAATCTGAAATATTTGCATTTTGTAATGTTTCATCAACAACCACTCTGACTTTTTAACTAAATGTAGAACCTCCAACAGGTTTCTCTTCAAAAGTTCCTGGCAGTTAAATTTTCTGTATTTCAATATCAGATAAGGATAATTTTTAGTATACTTGAGGACATTAGAAAAAAACTCCCCATCCTCTCCAAAAACCCTAAAGGAAACATTTGAACTTCATCTGAAGAATTACAGAATAAACTTCATAGTGAACACCAAACATTACATGCTAAGAATTCCTCAGAGACCTTTTGGTTTTCTCTAAGTGCCATTGAAATGGCAGTCCTCAAACACCGAATTCATTCCTGCATTCAGTTTACCAAATATTGTTGCTATTGTTGCTGTGGTTGTGGTCAAAAGCCTAAGAGTGAGACTCCATCTCTTTCATCCCTCTTATCCCTAAAATCATGGACACACCTTGCTGGTAAGTGGAGGGGAGAAATTGCAAAATTTCTGATTGACATCAGCTGGAAACAATGTCATCCCATAAAAGAGAATATATCTGTAAACAAGACTTTGTGCTACATTAATGCTTTATAACTTTACTAAAAGCTCATTAATTACTTTTAAACCATCCTAATAACTAATCAGTTGTGCTGTTATTGTTCTAAGCACTCTGATCGATGCTTAGACTCAAGTGTAGTTATTTAGCTAACCACACAGGTGAATTACTTAGGAGTAACAAAACAGCTATGCAGTCTTCGCAGTTTTTTCTCTCTTAAGTAAGGAACAGTTACCTGTGGATAAGGTCAAAACATTATTACTTTCCTTACTGTTAGTGAAAGTGTAAAATACATCAACAGCCTGAAATCTGCCATGACCTGCAGATATGTACATCTGAAAGTAGTTCAAACAATAACAGAGAAAAGAAAAAGGAATTTCTGGGCTAATCATGTTTGTGAGGCAGCAGGTTTATGGTTTCTCTGAGATAAATACTATTCCTGATTACATGGTTAGGGGATCACTGGTCACCAGTGAAGCAATTGTGAAGAATCAAAAGCAGAGATTGATTTTTAGTGTTTTTAATGGAAGAATTTACTTTATCAAATCCAGAAAAGTTCAAAATTATGAAGTTTTCCTGATTTTTTTTTTCTGTATTAGAAATGTTATAATTGGAAGTAGTGCATTGCAGTTCTCCAGGTATATCCCTGCTGTACATTTGTACTTACTGGGACTTCCTAGATGGTTGGAAAATGGAAGAACATCTCAGAAAGATGACTAAAAACTGTCATCTGTTATTAGTACCAACTTGTACATTCTCTGCTTCAGGCTACAGAATTCAATAGCAGTAATGGAGTCCCTCCTTTGCTTATATGTAGTTGGTTGTTTGGAGCATTCTTTTAAAAAAAATTAAGGTGGAATTTTTGTTCTCAAATTAATGAATTGGATTAAGATTTCCACACCTGTGTTAAAGAAGCTAAATGTGATAGTTATTACTTACAAAAATAAGGATAAATAACAGCTGTTTTGATTTGAAAATCCTTCTGTGTTGGAACTTGATGAAATTGGTTTGGTGGGTTTTTTGCCTATGCTGAAGTTGCTCATCTTCTGAGTAAAAAAACAAACATGAAATAAAGAAAGAATTCTACAGGACTTCCTGCACTGATCACTTTCTGTATGTAGGGACTTCTATGTAGACCAGTAATTCAAGAATTCACATTCATCTTAGTTTATTAAAGCCTAGTAATGTTCAGAAAAGTGGGTATGCTGTTTCTTGAATGTCACTCACTTCATTCAACATCAGGAATTCACAAATGTGGGGGAGCAATACTACATCTATTTTTAGGTAAGCAAAAAGTATCCTTTTAAGGATAGCAGGGCTTATTCCCATAGCAGAGTTGGATATTCTCCTGCAGGTAAAAATCTAGTGTTAATATTAGCTGCCTATTAGCCATTAGCATAAGCCTGAGCTGAACATGGAACAGACAGGAACTTCTTTACAACTGATAAGTACTGAAGCTTAGTGTGGGGTACAGCTTGTTCAATTACTGTGAAAGATATCAGCACAACATATAGATCTGAATCTGGGATAAGAAAAAAATTCTCTGCTACTGAGTTTTGTTTTGGTCCCTTTCTTTGCCAACATTAATACGGTAAAAGCAGTTCCTTTTCTGTGTTTAAGACAGGGTCTTCCTGAGCAAAACTTCTACAGTACTCTGTAAAAGTGAATTTTCCCAGGTGGGATTGCATCTTCTTTTTCTTTGAGAAAGCTTGAAAATCATAAATCCCCTCAATAACAAAATTCAAGTGTTTTTCTTGATTCCATATCAATTCCTTTAAAAATGAAAACATATTTGTGTCAAAAAAGAAGAAAAACACAACATTTTCCAGAAGTTTACATGCATAGGCTAACTGAGATGTAAGTTAGGATGAAAGAGGAGCCAAGCAAAATCAATCTAGTTCTTGTATGCTTTCAGCTCCAGCATCATTATTGTCTTTTTAGATTTTTAATGATTTCCTTGGTCCCCTTTACCAACTACTCCTCTCTTAAAAACAATGGTACTAGCACCTTTAAAGTGCAAGGAACACCAATGATTTCAAACATACCTGTACTTTATAAATATACATATGAGAAACTTTATCTGATACATTCCATTCTTAAAATTTATTCTAATTAATATCTATATTTGCACTTTTGTCCCTCACATTTACAACTGATGACATCAATTATGATTAAAAAATACTTTTGGCACTCTGGGCAGAATCTTCAACTGCAAGGGAGGTATCACATTCCTATTTATGGAAGTTTGGGGATTTTACACATAGTCCTGGACATTTCTGTAGGTACCTTGCCTTTTCTGGTCATCAGCAAACCTTTGGCTGCCAGTGCTGCACTGCCTCCCGTGCACACTACGGTGACTGAGGATCAAATCAACACTCTGGAAATCAGCACTTCTTCCACAAGTGTTAAGTAGAGCCTTTATGCAAACTGAATAACTCTAATAGTGAGGATATCCTCAACGACCTGCCTCCTACTTGTGGATTGAAAATTAGGCCTAAGCATGCCAATTGCCAGATAATGCTGTTACAGGGAGACTTGTGTACAAACTGAAAGGTTGAAGTGCACCCTTTCAGCACCCAGATCCATTCCCAGCAGGCCGGCTGCCGCTCCCCAGCTGATGCCTGCGGTGACACTGGTGCTCTGGGCTCTCAGCATTTGCCTTCACACCCCGGTGGCCAACGGGTCCTGGAGGCTGCCTGGAGCATCCCCTTCACTGACACGTCCTGGGCAGCTGTGCCTGGCAGAGCCATGATCTCAGCTGCTGACAAGCAACTCAAATCGGTCCAGGGAGGCTTAAAGGGAAAAGAAAAAAACAAGCGAGGGAGTGACATGTCACTTCACACTGTGCCGTGGTCACTTTAGCTGAGCTGTGAACCACAGCTCTTTTGAATGCAGAAAGTTGCTCTGATAACCCTGCAGGAGAATGATATGGGGGGATGAGGCATGTCTCAGAAATGTGAGACTTTTAAGCCATCGGCACTCTAGGTTTTGCTCCCTGTTTTAACTCTTAGTAACTGCTGCAGTACAGATTGCCTGTGTGCAAAATATAGATTTATCACAAATAAGAGTTTGACTATCTCCAGGGGAAGAGGGATCCAAGCTCATGCCTTCAGAGTGACTCATGATCTTAGGTGCTGTTGGGCTTTGATACCACAAAAAGGCATGTGCTGGCTATTGGCGTGTGTTCAGCACCCCCCTTCTGAACACAGCCCACTACTTAATGTCAGATATTGGGCATTCAATGCCATCCTGGAAAAATCTTCAATATTTGCATAAATTCAGTTAAACTGAACATAAATTGATGGCACTGAGGTAGTCAAGCCACACTATACCCTCATTTGTGTTTATTCATTCAGTGTGTACTGTCGTTTTACCTTATAGGAGGCACTGAAGAATCACCTGAAGGATCTTATTTGTAAGTAGTTTCTTGCTTTTCCCCAGTTTGAAATGAGGAAGCTTGTTGCTTTGCAGAAGCTAAATCTCTGTGATCATAAACACAACTCCTGAAGGCAATCTAGCCATGGCCACAATGGCTCTGTCTTATCACACAGAGTTCTCACAAGTTTATAGCAGTGGACAGCCATCTTTTTTGAATAGTCTGTTCCACAGACAGTAATGACAAAACACAGATGCCACCAGAATGAACAATTCAGAACCTGGAAGGCTGGCTTGCTTCTGTTAGAACCCTAATAAAGGTAGAAAAGACAAGTATTGCCTATTGATATATTTTAATTGCTCCTTGCATACCAATAGTAAATCTTGTAGGCCAAGAAACATAAACCAATAAAATCAGAATTTCATACTTTTTCAGACTAAATTTTCAGATTTTAGATTATGCTTTATATGTCAAAAACGTACTCCTGTTATGAGAAAAAAAAAATTGGTGTTTTTAAAATGTGAGAACTGCAAAACTCCAATGCTATTAATGCGGTATGAAAACTCTCTTGTCATGATCCACTGGTATTGATATGCTTTCTTTAAAAGAAAAGGGAAAATATAAGTTCTGGGCTGTATTTCAGTCCCATCAGTGTGTTTCAGCCCCATTAGCAGTTAATTGTCTGATCTGATACATACCACTTAATATCTTTGTTGCTCAGTTTCCACTTTTTTGTAAATGATAAGAATACTGAATTTTATTAATTACTTTATAAGCTGTATTAAACTCAATAAATGTTAGTTAGTAGTTTTTATTAATCTCATTTCTAACATATTTACTCTTCTATTTTCTAGAGTGATGTGAATTTCTTAAATTTCATAGGAGGAAAAGCAACAAAATTAGTTACAACTGAAATGGAGCCATATCTGCTTTCAGTGAGGTTTGCTATCTGTCAAGGCACTTGCTGGCCTTTGTCATGACTATATCTCAGCACTTAGCAATCACAAATGTTTTTTATCCTCCCAGTACCTCTTTGAGATAGGGCAGGATTGGTCCTATCTCCGGCATTCAGGTGGAGATGTGAGGTCCAGGTAAACTGAGAACAGAGTCCCATCACGCATTTGTGCCTGAGTTAAATGTGCCACAGATGTGTGCCAAGACCATCTAGATAGTAAGGGCCCTCGTGCTTTTGAGAACAGCACAGATCACAAAGTCTAGGACAAAGTATGTGACAGACAAGGACAAAGCCTTCTTGGTCAAGGATAACATACTTCCAGATAAAGCCAAGGCCTGAAAATTGTTAAGAAATGCTGAAAAACTGCAAAAGCAAAGCCACTTCCATTAACACAGTGATACAGTAGTTCCTGGCTTTCAATGAGTAAAACAAACCATCATCCACTGTGACCTTGGAGCACACCTGCTCTCAGAAGGTGGTGGAGGATAAAGGCTGGTGCCTTCCACCCCTTGGGGCCAACAGCTCACTGCAGCTGAGGTAGTTAACAGCTGAGATAGTTCACTTCTAGTATTTCACCTTTTACTCCCTTGGAAGTCCTATGTTGACCGCCAGTCATTGTCCCAGGCTAGCTGCAGAGAACACTTCTTCATACTCTTTATCAATTGTCTTATTATTGTTAATTGGACAAAAATGTTTAATTTTCATTAACAAAAACTATGTGCCGGAGGAAGACGTTGTGTGACACTTTGTGCAACACCCCAAACTCCTGTGCTTCATCACCTTTGCTACATATTCAGAAACATTGCCCATGCTGTTTGAATTCCCTAACCCAGCTCTCTCATCCTCCATCTGGGCTTGATCCAAAGACTACAGGTATTATTCCACTGTCTTGAGTGCCCACTGCATCAAGCTGCTGAATATCTAAACACATGCTATTACCCTTAAGATTACAAACAATATATTTGAACCATGTATAAGCCAGTATGTTTAAACGGACAAAAGAAGAAAAAAAAAAAAAAAAAGAAAAAAGAATTTATGCTGAAAAGGAAATAATGGCTGAATCTCACTGCATGTGAATTTGCATACTGCTTATCTCAGGACTATGAATAGCAGGTAAACATTACACTGGAGGTTTCTCTTGGTTGTTAAAGACAAAATTAATCAAATATGTTATTTCAAAAACCAAATAGGAATTCGGCCTGAGATTCTGTGTTGCATGTAGTCAGGCACCCATTCCATAGCTGCAAACTAAGCTTTCAGCTTTGCTGGCATAAATTTTGTGAATGAAAGTTCAGCAACTAACTTGGGACTGGGGAGAAACTTTTTGTTTTAAAGTTAAACCAATCTATTCACACATGATGCAGAACATTCGTTTATTCTGAAACAATCAGCCTCAAGTATCTGGTATTTCAGTATTTTCAGTGTGCATCTATAAGGATGTTTAAAGTGCAAAGTCTTCCTGTAACATTAAAAACAGGAATGTATAAGGTTTATATGTGCCTGCTTTAAAAGACTACTCTTTGTATTCTTTTGTTTTTCCTTTCTTGAAAGAAGCACAAAATGTCTGCCGAGCTTAAAAATAATGCAGATCATGTTTCTGTGTCTGTTAGGTGGTGCTTACTGGGCAGTCTGGCTCCTGTCAGTAATTCTTCAACTGCTTTGCTGCAGTGGAATTACTGTAGAGAGTTATGAGTTGGGGTTGGTGGGAGGGATTCTTTGTCCTAGTTGCATTTAAAATTACATCTAATCTTATCAAGGAGCTCGTCATTGTTTCTGGCTGCCCATAGCAGGTACAGTACCGCTTTTGTTCAAGTCTGTTGCTTTACCAAATAAAGGCAAGAACTGCTTGCTTTTCTCATACAAGTAGTCCAATTGATTTCTGCAGGAATACTTGCATGAGTAAGACAAACAGGATTTGGCAGTAAAATTGATTAAAAAGGATCTGAACACAATATTCTGCCAGAGGAAGTACATGATGATTGAAAAGTGTTTAAAGAGACAGGTAAAATGAATGGAAACAATTAAAATTTAGATGCCAGGTATGTCTAAAGCAAGTGAAAGCAAGAAACTGTATGAAATAAAGAACAAAATGAAAACACCAGCCAGATACTAAAAACTTTTCACTGTTTAACAAAAATTAAAATATTTTCCGTAAATAGCAGGGTTTTAATTAAAAGTTTTTTTGAAACCTTTGAGTCTCAAAGTAGAATATCTGGAGAGGTGCATAAATGCATAATGATTATTTTCCCCAAACTCATCAGAAGTCCATGTGGTTTCACTAAAAATTTTGAGCCCCCCTGAGGTGTAAAATAGTTTTTCAAGTGCTTGCATGTGGATTTTAATATTTCAGGTTTTGTATTCATTTTGAATATTCTGGCATCCTAAAACTTCAATGACTTTTGCTTACCTCCCAAGGGAGTTGTATGCAAATACAAGAAGACCACCAAAAAAAAAAAAGTATAGATATTATTAATGTTTCTTGCACTATTTTTCCAGTAGTGAATGCAGTTCCCTATCTCTTTTTAGTTCATCAGGTATTTAATCTTTAAGGACTTGTTGCTCGGCTGGCATCATCTGTTTTCCTTAGCTGGAGCTGCTGTGGGCTTAATAAGAAAGTAGGTGTCAGAAGTAGTATGTATGCCTTCATTTTAGAAACTTGCCCTGACCAGTACTGAGCAAATTATTGACACTGTAATACCAACACCAAAAGAAACAATACCAAGAACAGACCAAAAGTGTCAATAAAGATTCCAAGTTAAATCAGACAGAAATAATTGGTATTAAGTTTTAATGGAAATTCTATTCATGTAATTTTATAATTAAGATGTGAAAGGTAACTTGTTCAAGCAGGCTCCATTAAAATCATGAAAGAGATGGTGAATTAGCCTGAGCTGTTTGCAGAAGTGTAACTCATCCCAACAAAAGTTATGGAACATTTTAAAGTAACCTAGGAGGAACGAAAATCTAAATAAGTTAACAGAATTGAGGGGTCCAGTATGTTGAGTAGTTTTTCTTAAAATTTTAACATGTATATTTCATCAAAATTTAGCGATATATCTCCTTAGAGATCAAAGTAAGCACTAGAGTTCCTGAATGGCATAGTTAGGTGTCTCTGCAAATTGCTCCACAGCAATTCTGCTCATAGTGCAGCACTGGTTATTGGCACAGCAGCACTTACGCTAGTGCAACGGGTTATTAAACGTCCTTGAAAATTGATGGATCTTTTCTCACTCTTCAGGACCATTTCCATAAATTTAGATGCTTGTCTGAGACACTTGATTAGGAGCTTTGATTTCTTTATAATCAGAGTATATAAAACTATACCTCCAAAGATCTTCTCATCACAATTTAGGAGTCTAGAATTAAATGAATCTAATATCAAGGGTTTCAGCCACAAGCCTAAAATTCAGTGAAATTATTTTATTAACAGAAAGAGAATAAAGAAACATGAAGCTATAGGAAGAAATGTTCAGAGATTACAACTGCTGAATTAGAAGAGGAAGTAGATAATTTATGCATGACAACAGAGACAATATTATAGGAAGAAAAAACAATATATTTTTTCTCACAAATACTTCAACAGTATTTGAATGATGTAGATAATGATCAGTAGACATAAAAAATTATGTAGGCATGTTAAGTAAATTGAATGATTTTGGAGGAACCATTTTTGTCAGACATTGCCAAAATAAATATCACATTAGAAGCCATACAGGATTAGACATTTATATGGATAATGAGAATTTCTGTATCTATATCAAATAAGAAAAAGAAGATGATGGTACATATAAATACTTTGATTTCATGGCATAAGCCAACTACCACTTGACAAAAATGGGTTAATGGAATCTACATCCAGTTCTTCAGGGACATGGTTTTTGCATATCCCATAAAATAGAGCTAGTTGATATTTTGTGAAGCATTTACAAGACTTTTGTTTGAAACGTTAGCATAGGTTTCTTCACTGTCTGATCTTCACGCTACCACCTGGTTCTAACTACGATAGAAGAATTGTGAGTTTACTCCGTTAACTGCAGTGCTCTGACTGCTAATATCTGACATGCACAAAGGTACTCAGATATAAAACAGTGACAGATTTGTTTCTGCTACTTCTTGCCTATAATTTTTTACAATAAAGACAGAGAGACTGTGTTACTTGCATCCAATCTGACACCCAAGGTATCGTCAGATCAAAGATGGCTTGGCTATCAGGTGTTTAATTTGTCTGTACAAAACAATAAGAGCACTAATTTTTACACAACATACTAATTTTTCATGTTGTTTATTCAATCTTAGTACTAAAAGTGACTTTTAAGTAACTTCAGGTCTCAGCTTACACAACTTAATATCTAAGGCTGCAGCTCTATTTAGGACAGAAGTTAGAACCTCCGTACACTGTGTAAAAACTGTGTTTAGGTAATTATGAACTCAAAACTCCTTATGATTTATACAGGTGCTGAGCAGGTATGTCTGAAAATCCAATTTGTGAGCCCTTGCTCTGCTTATTTATTGCACACTCTTCCTAACAAACCTACACAAGGACTCACTGCCAGCTGCCAGTTTGTTACTCATATCCCCTCATTTAAAAGTTACCCAAACTTTTGGCCCACTGGGCCTAGAAAAATGCAGGAGAGTCTGAGTAACCTCAAAGGAACTTAACTTACACAGACATCACCTGCACATTTGGCAGTGTCTCCTAGCATTATGTCAGAAAATGAACCACAAAGAAGACATGCCACTCTTTTGATGTCACAGGGCATTTACCAGGTGTTATTTTTAATAACGTGTCCAAAACAACCAAAGGGCATGAAGAATCCAGGATATTCTCCAACCAACAGGTCTTTAAACATTCTTAAAGTACTGCTTATTTCTGTTAAGGGGTGATATAAAAATGACACCGCCTTTTTCTGCACATCTGTTCCTTATTTATAATGAGTTGGCATCATATCTGCTGCCTGCAGAAACAAAATTTAAGCCTTACAGTGTTTTCTTTTTATTGGTCTTGCAGAGCATGCATGGCAGAGAAGAAGCTGCATCACCCTTCCTTGCCACATTTTTGGTTATATACAAACTTATCAGTTTGAATATGTCACCAAATACACAATCCAAGAATAAGGCAAAGCACTAATGTGACAGAGGTCCTGATTTTACAACCAAAACTGGAAGATTATTTCTGATGAGGTGTGAGGCAAAAACTATAACCTAGCCTGAGAACTACACATATTGTTCTATGTAACAGTGGAAAACACCATACAGGAAATAGAGTTTTGGGGTGATAATTCATAATCACACATTCAGGAATTACTTTTTCTTAAACCTGAGTGATGTGTGACAGGAACAATCTCATATTTCAGAAGAGCTACATGCATCCGAAGGTGTCCTGCCCTTAGGAGAAACCAGTGCTAGGTATAGCTTTCAAGATGAAAACAACTAATTGGTCTTGTCCACCTTTTGCTTTTCTCTTCCTTTTTGTATTACATCAAGGAGTTTATTAACAGAAACAAGCTGCTTCTCTTCATGCCAGGCAAGCCCCTGGAATGTATTTTCATCAATTACACAAACATAGATAAAAAATCTGCAGTTTAGTCCAATTAGTTCATGTTCTGTTACAGGCCTAGTAATTATTAGCTAATTTCTGATTGGTATTTTCAAGATCATTTTAATAATAATTAAACAGAGCTTTTAAGGTAGCATTTAATAACACAAATCTATCTTAAGCAATGTATTCCCACTGGTATTTAGGCTCGTTGCCAACTTATATCCTCTCTACAATGCTGGCTTTGCACCAATAGAAAAGAAAAAGAAAAGAAGTTGATGTTTCAAAACCAGAATTGTAAATAATACCCAACATTATAAGCAAAAGGAATTGAAAGAAAATTTGTAGTAACTTGTGAGTTTTGAAATTTAAGGATTTCAAGTACCTGCAGGTGATTTTTGGCATTCTCTGTATTTCATCTTTTTAATAATATATTTTGAATATTCACTGGAGAGTCAGATAAAAATTCTCTTAGCATAATATTTGTACTTTAAACTGTGACTAGCAGAAGAAAAGTCCTGAACATAGACTTACAGGGAAAAAAAAAATGTAATTTTAACCATGCCAACACTCTTCTGGCTTTGGAGAATCTTCTGGACTACTATTCCTGCTTCCTAAATTTTAACCCACCTCTACTCACCCAGAGAATGGTAAAATGGAAGCTATTACTGAAGAGCAAGTGTTTTAAATGAAATTAAATCAACTTGGGCTGACACCTGAGGATGCAGATGAGCGCTCCAGCCTGGTGTCCCTTGCTGTCCAGCAGCACAAGGCAGAGACACCTGGTGGCAGAGGGACACGCTGTGAAGGGCCCTGGCCACCCACCCTCCGCAGTGCCCCGCAGCCTCTGCTCCCACCTGCCCTTTGCCTGCCCACCAGCTTTGTGCTGCTCTCCAGCGGTCCCTGCTTTCCCCTGAGCCCCCACCAGGACAGCTGGCTGGGGCCACTCTCTGCTTCCTGCAAAGATCCTTGTCTAGAAAACGAGTGAAACTTCTCTCCAAACTTGCACCCTAGAGGGTCAATTTGAACGCAACCCAGTTTACTTCACACTCATGCCTTCAACTAGCAGCAGTTCTTCTCTTAAAACATGTTGAGATAACAGGTGGTTCATGACCAATCTCCATGGACTGCTCCATCTTTGAAGTGGGTGGTTACAAATTAAGCCAAAGGTGTCGCTGTGCCCGACTGG
>WAAE01017134.1:0-21122 GCA_013400495.1 Nicator chloris
ATTCTGTAATTCTGTGATTCTATAAAAAGTGATCATTAGAGTGAATTTCTTGATAATTTTATAATTGACTTTGAAAAAGCCCTAAAAAACAGAGTTTGGAGAGGATTTCCAAAACATATCTAAAGCTTGGATTATACAACCAGTACAAGTATTGTTGTGTTTTTAATTTCAATGCTCAGGTGAGGCAATTAGAACTAAGGTAAAATAAATGTAACTGGAGATAAGCATGCAAAGTGATCCAAAACCAGCGTGGAGCAGGACCTCAAGATTATTTCAAGGAAAGGAGTAGCTGCTTTAAATTTATTTTTTTTCTGTTGGAGAAGGCCAATTTTTTAAAAAAAAAAGATCTTGCTCAATGCAGTGCTTCCTCTAGACTCTGTAGAATTCATTTTCAAACTGCAAACTCAAAGGCTACTCATATTTCTTCCTGATGGCCCATAGAAGCTGAACTTCTACCTCATCTCAGAGCAGCTGCTACAATTCTCTCAAACTTATCTTGTATTTACAAGGCAATGAAAGACACATAAACATCTTTGGCATAGTGTAGTCACTAGGAACTATGTTAGTAATGATTTTGTGGCTGCACTGATCCTGCACACGTCACACAAGCACTCGAATTCACTCAAGCAGCTGCTGTGAGAAACATGAGATAACTTGTTCCCTTCGCAGTAGGAAAAAAACCCAACAGTTTGGGGTTTTTGATAATGATTATTTTAGAGTATTAGAGCACATGGCCCCATGGCACAGAGTGGGCAGATATAAATGGCCCTGTCTGTGAGGATGGTGAGGCCCTGGCACAGTTTCCCAGAGGAGATGTGGCTGCCCCATCCCTGGAAGCATTCCAGGCCAGGTTGGATGGAGGTCTGAGCAACCTGGGATAGTGGAAAGTATCTCTGCCCATGGCAGGGGGCTTAGAATGAGGGGATTGTGTGATCTAACTCTTCTCAGAGTTTTGAGGATAGCACCTTCACAGTTGGGTTTGGCACTGTTTGGGCACTGGCATAGGTCAGGGATCATCCCATGCAAGCAGGACACAATGAAACACCTTCATGTGTTGGGGTTTTGTTTATCTCCCTTGCCCTCACACATACCTCCCTGCCCAAGAATCCTGTTGGGATGCCCCAGGGTGTTGTGCAGAGCTTCTCTCTTCTTTTGTCTTCTTCTACAGAAAGACAAATGCCTTGTGTCCCTCAAGAAGCAAGAAAAGCCCACATTTAGCTATGTTAATCAAGCTCTAGCAGCACAAATACTGTTTTCTGCAGAGAAATTGGTGAACTTATATGAAACTAGTGTCTATCCTGCAATTGGATAAAAAGAGAAAAATCATTTGTGTTTCTCAAGGTTTCTCAGGAGGGTCTCGTGTAACTTAAGTGGATACAAAAGGTTTAGCCTTTTGCTTGGATGCCAAAGTTTACAGGTTCCAAAACAAGGTCCAGAACAATTTCATGAAAAAGTCACAATTGAGAATCACTGAGTTCTCAGACATAACTTCTAACTCAGGTGGTTTTCACTGAGCGGTGTTTGAAGGAGTATAGACAACGTACCTGAATGTCTTTTAATCTGCTTTCTGGGAATTCTTCTTTGGCTTCAGCAGGAAAGGGTCATTTAGTTGGATGCAGTGTGAAACATACATTCTGCTGTACTGTAAACATTTAGTTAAGGTAAGGGATTGGGAAATATACCAAAACGAGGATTTAATGAAAACCTCATCCTTTAAGAGGGAAACCCATGGTAAATGATACTGGTATTACCTAAGTCTCTGTAAGTGCTTGAACCCACAAACTGAACCAGAAAATATACCACAAAATATACTATGAATTGGCCAAATTGAATTAGACCCCTATTCTTTTCAATTTATCTTTTTCTAAAGATAAATGCAATTTGTTTTTGGTTAAATCATACTCAAACTTATTTCAAATCCAGGCATTGTTTTGTAGGCAGCAGCACAACAGTCCTCTTGCAGAAATGTGAAAGCTGGATAGAGAAATGATCTATTAATCTGGGACAGTTCATAGTAGGACAAGACAGAGTGCTTTATCTTGTCTAAATATAGGTGACCTAAATGTAAAGGCCTTTACCAGTTCCCTTGCAAACCTTGTCTACTGTCTAATGTGCCTCAACATTTGGAAGTTAGCCAAATATTGAACCTCTATTTACTTTTTTTCTGCTAGTGCTGATTAATGTACAAACCCAAAGTCATCCCAGCAGACTCCTCTCTCTCACTGGCATAAATTTTTTACAGAGATTAAAAATACCTGAGATAAGTCACATGCAAGTACTCCACCAAGTGCCAATAGCTTGCTCATCTTCACCAGGAATTATTATAACCCGAATTTGATGCACTTGAACAAATTTTGTTCTTATTTTAGGTAAATATGGCCACATTAAAGTTATACATTTAATTTAAGTAACCTTCCTGGATTTCTTTGCAGTGAAAAGCAGAGTATTATGGTTTCTATGTTTAGGAAAATAATGGCTGAAAGACACCCAATGGGGCACATAGATGGTGTGGGTTTCATCAGTAAAATTAATGAAGTGTATGATCCCTCTTTTTTCCTCTAGTAGTACAAAGATGTAAAAAAAAAAAATCACCTAAATTTTTCTATTTTACTTCAGATGCAGGCTGCATCATAGATGGACACAGATTAAATTCTAGGGTTGGAATTCAGCATGTGTTTTTATCTGTGTGTGTCTCTGAGAATACTTGGGGTGTATAGGGTGCATATTTTCTAGTGAGAAAGCAATCACACAGTGCCTGCCCTGCTCTGCAAGAGAAAAAAAACCCATTCAGTTCTAAAATGGTAAAAACTGGCAAATTTTATTTAACTCTACCATTCCAACACTTTTTGAAGGAAAGAAAAATATATGTCAAGAAGAGCAGTTGCTCCCTGTTTGATCAGCACAGCTCAAGGATGGTTGGAAAGGGCATCTGCCTTCAGACTCCTTCCCAGTGGTGATGGTTCTCCTGCTCCTGTTCACACCCACCCCAGGGGAGAGGACCTGCTGCAGCCCAGAGGGTTGTGATGGATGAAATTCCTCCTCCAGGCTCTGACAGGGTGAGACCCACAGGTGGGCACCAGCAGGTTTGTAAGGCAGAGCCTGAGGTTCAGCACTCACTCACTGCTGGTGAACCATTTGGCAACAGACAAAAACATGGGGCTGCAGGTTCTGGGCAGTGTCTGGAAGATGCTGGCCAAGGAGGACTGGCTGCTTCAGTATCAGGCTGACAAACAGCACAGTCATTTGTATATCAGTGAAATAATTGACACTGATTTATCACCTCAGTCCAAGGTGAACTGAGGGCTTCTAACGGTGCTCTTCAAACTTGTTCTTAATTTACAAAATCTAACTCATGGTGCACAATCTTCAAACTAGTCAGTCCTCCTTATCCACTAAAAGTGAAGATCTTTATGTGACACAATATAGCTTTTCCTGTCCCATCTATTTGAACCACTGTGATTCCCTGTACGGACTTTTATCACCCAGTGGCAAGTGGATTGAAAAATCTCTGTCAAGTGAAAGAACAGAAATGGTACTGAGTGTTCTCAAATTTCTCTGCAGTCCCTGAAGGTCTATCCTGGCTCAGAACTTTTATCACAGCAGTATTTTACAGCTTCTATAACTTAAGTCTTTCTGAAGTTTTTTGTTGGCAGGTATAGCATATTCTCTTAGGCTTTGTGGTTTCATCTATTTTTCTTCTCATCTTTCATCCACATCATGGTAATCAACTCCTCACAGGTCAAAAAACTCTTCAAAGTACTCCTTTGAACATCTGCCTCCTTAAAGACATCCCTGCTGTATTCTCTGATAACTTGGATTTCATCCAGTTTTGCTTGATAAAGACTTAGGAGTATTCAGTGAACACCCTATTAACTAAACAGGAGAGCAGAAACAGGTTCCTACATTTTTCACTAACATCTGGTCTGTGCACAGTGGGAGGGAAAAAGCCAGCAGCGAAAGATCTGCATGCACTGGTTGCAAACTGGTAGCTGCTCTCCCAGATGAAACTATATATTTGAAGTATCATTTGAAATCTTCAGCAGGGAGCTATCATGCCATCTTTTCTATTAGTTATGAGGCATACAAATGAGGGTTTTGCTACCATCCTTCCAAAAGGAAAAGGCTGAGCATCCTACCTTTTCACCAACTGTTCTGTTGAACAGAGTTGCTTTCAGTTCCTGAAGTATACACAGCACAGGGACACAACAAAGACCATAGGGAGATTTGTTCTTTTAAGTGTCTAAAGATGTTTCAGTGAGGGACCACCTTATTCCATAGTCAGCTTCAAGCAGATTCTCATTAGAAACCTGATGCACACTGCAGAGAGGAAATACAAACTTCCAATTCACTTTACTGGGTTTTGGTACATTTTCCTCTTACTCAATTTTCCATTCTGTGCTGTGTTGTTTTTATTTGATTTGCATGAAAATGTTCCTAAACCATCTTGCATACTCACAGCAGTAGTAACTGCTCTGATCTCTCCCCTTCATTTTCTAAGCCAACCAAATTTCATGATCCACAAGAAGGATGAACCAAATCATCATCAATTTCTGTTTCTTTTAGTATCACTCATCTCAATATCCTCCACCAAACTCTCGTGGTGGGTGAACTTGAACCAAATCTCTAGACCTTTATATCTTTGTCATTTTATCTGCTCTTGGTCCTCTTCTAAAAGGTGTTAAAACTCACCTAGGGTGGAGAATGCTGCAAGGCTTTCCAAGTTCAGTTGAGGCACATGTTGCTTACTGAGGTGGTAGATCCCACATTCTGGGAAAAATTCAAGGTTGGATTGGACAGGGCTCTGAGGAAAGTAATCTAATTGAAGTTGTCCCTTTTTACAGAAGGGAGGACTGAAAAAGATGACCTTTAATGGTCCCTTCCAACCCAAACCATTCTATGATTTTATGATTTTCATACATTTACTTATACTGTATTCTCCTCTACTCCTTCTGCTTATCCTTGTCATTACTATTAGTCTGTTTATTCTGTCTTCTTTAAATTGTCTTTCTTTGGGTTATGGGTTTTGTAAGTTTCCAGTGACGGAAATCTCATCTTCCTCTGTGTGATTGAAGCATATTCATTATCCTGCCATAATGTGCAATTCTGTTCTGGAGATGGATGTGAATCAACCATAAGTTTTTCCACTGCCTTCAGAGGAGCTGCCCACTTACGCTGGCTAAATGCTTCATGTGTTCAAGCTTATTTAGTCAATGTCCTACATAAAGAGGCATCTGTGATTAGTCAGCAGTTTCTAGCAGTGGAGGCAAATTCAGTTTTTATTCAGAGAGCTGAGTGACTTTATCAGGGAAAACATCACCCTTTCTCCTCAGTGTGAACATTAATGAGTAATTTATGAAGAAGGCAGAAGACTCTGTCTTTGGCTTGTCAAAAGCATTTGAGGCTGTCTTTCAAATAGCTGGGGCTGATGTAAGATAACAAATTAAATAAAATCATAAGATTATAATATGGTTTGGGTTGGAAGGGACCTTAAAACTCATCTCATTCCAGTTGCCTGTCATGGGCAGGGACGACACCTTCTGCTAGACCAGGTTGCTCCAAGTCCCATCTAACCTGGCCTTGGCCATTTCCAGGGATGGGGTGGCCACAGCTTCTCTTGGGAACCAATGCCAGAGCCTCACTACCCTCGCAGTAAAAAAAAAAGGAATTTCCTCCTGTACCTAAATCTATTATAAACCTACTCTCTTCAATTTAAATCCATTTCCCCCTGTCCTGTCACTTAAATGCCCTTGTAAAATGAAAAAGAATGAGTTTATCTGCATACAAGTCAAGATGGATAGGTTACCCTTGGTGTGTTGGGATTGAAGAGAAACAAATGGAAGGAAATGCATAAGCAACTTGGGCTAAATGGAGTCACAATAATGGTTTATGGTACTGTTCTTTAATCTACTAGTTCTATCCTGATCTCCTCTTTCCAGGAAAAATAATTTCAAACGATCTTGTTTGAAGAATGCAGGAAGAGCATAAATATACAAGATTTTTCTCCAGTGAATTGCACAGATGTGGAGTAGACTGCCTTTCTCTTCTATTGATTATACCTAATCTATAGGGTAAAATGATATTGGACGTTTTTAATACAACTAAAGCAATATAATATTATTATAAGATACCTTCCTAAAATTATACTTTTACTGGAATTCTGTTCGCAGAGCATCATGAAAAATGATGGCTTTCTACCTTGATCACGCAGTTTTTGAAATAGTTTTAAGTCCAAAAGTGCTATAAAAAAATGATGCATGACAAAGTGCAAGAATGGGAAAATCTAATTGTCACATTAATTATCTATTGACAGAAGATATACAGCAGGTGATGAAATGGCTTTGGATGTTCTTGTCTTTATTACCTCTTGGGGAAAGAGTTCAGATCATGAAATGAGTTTGGTGCTCTTGAGTGGACATTTGTCCTCATCACAAAACAACCCCATAATTCAGCGCGATGTAACAAAATTGGAGAGCTCAAATTGAGGAGGTTTAGAACCAGGAGCATCAGGGAGTGATAAATCAGGCTAGAGGTGCAGGGCAATGCCTCTTGGGGTGACTTTCACAGCGTCTGTGAGACAATGCCATCCCCATTGCAAATCATTTTGCCAGGCAGACATCCTAACTCCACATGCTTGAAGGGACAGACCAAGCTAGATATAGTACTAAGAGGGAGGTTGATCAGGTCTAAGACATTATTCCATTCAACTGCCATTAAAAGTTATGAGAACAGTAATTTTCATATTGCATTAAAGCCCCATTCTGTGATTTTGTCATTCCTCTGCTAATTTTCAGGGATTTTTTTCAGAGTCATAAGCAATGAGCAGTGTGTGATGCACACTTGCATAAATAAGAGTCCCTAAAGGGAATGTCTAAATATGGCTAACTGCTGTAAGTATACTTAATTGAATTATATTAGCATAATTGTCTGCATTAGACATCCCTCTTTAGATTGCTAGTACAAATTCAGGAAAACACTAGTGCAAATAGATAGCTTTAGGAACTAAGAATAAACTTTTTGTGATTTATATGAAATACATGGACATTTTTAGTTTAACACATCATTATTTCAGCGTCACCTTCTGACGTGACTGCAGTAGGTATCTTTGTTTACTGTTTCTACAAGAAGACCCACTTGGAGCAATTTTGGATGTCACAAATAACACATCTGGTCCACCAAGAGACATGTTCAACATGGGAGAAGAATTTGACACAACTGTGGAGTCTAAATCAAATCTTCATTATGAGACTAAGTCCCATTTTTTGCTTTCTGCATGGTTTTTGTTTAATGGGAATTTTTTTCCTATCTGTCCTGATAGAGAGAGGGCTCAAATATCTAAACTTAGAAATAAGAGACATCCAGAAACTATATATATTATAGTGTATGTATATTGCCTATATATTTATATATATATATTATATATTTAGTGGACAAAATAAAGATAATTGACTCTTCTGGTTCTAGCTATGCATTCTTACATCTCAGTCTCAAAACAGACATTTTTTGGGTGTGTAAAGAAACTATTTTCAATAATTTGTAGACATCAGGTTTCTAGCATAGTTATGAACTGCCCGTCTGAGGGAACACAGGAGGATTCTGCATGAAAGTTCTAAGGCTGATGTGCAAAAGCCATGTATAAAGGAAAACTTAAGTTCTGCAATATTCCACCTTGATTTACAGCCTTTCCCAGATCACTTCTCAATTAGGGGCAACATGTGATCTGCCACAGCTGTGAAGAAGGGTAATTAACTGCCATATATTATGTATTTGTGAAAGACACCAAGGATACTTTTGCAAATTGTTATCACTTTATTTTATTTATTAGCTGGCTTTAATTATATTTCTGTAGGAACCTGAATTATGGTCCAATTGCAACACAGTCTGATGGTGGAATAAGTTATAGCTGCCACCTTCATGGGACTGTAGGCAACACAGCAAAATAATGTGATCTGTTTCCTTCTTCAAATCTTCCAGACATGATTAGATGGGAGAATAGGCACAGAAAAGTCTTCAGACACAAAGATGCTGTTTTTTAATTCTCTCAGCTATGTCTGACAGCTAAATACAATCTTCTGTGATGAAATCAAAGTGATTAATTAGGTAAAGGATCTGCACCCAGCCTCTTGTGTAGTTATGACTTATGTTATCCTCACTGACCCTAACCTCCATCAGCTCTGCTCAATTAACTGGGGTTAAGCATTATAGATTATTGAGGAATTGGTTCATGGTAAATCAGAATTACTTTCCCAATTTAGAAGGATGGTGAGGTGTTGCAGAGACAAGGCTCAATACCTAGCCTTTGCAAAGTTATTCTCTGCTGTTGGTATTGAGTGGAAAAATCTTTATAGAAGGGGTTTATCCCACCTGAATTTAGACATCAAAATGTTAGCTGGGAGACTGGGCTGGTTTTTGTGGAGTGAAATATAGTCACTGGAAAGGGACAGCCAGTTCAGGGGGGATTCACCATATGCTAACCATCCATGCCATACAGGAAAAAACACCAACATCTCTCTCTGTATTAACCAAAGAGAGGATCTGAATGACTGAATGACATCCTCAAGTTCTACATAATCAAAGTGGGGTGAGATAAAGATAGGCTTTTCTGCCTAAGACATACCCTGTGCCTGAAATTGCTCATAGAAGATGTAAAAGAATATCCTCAGAGGGTATGAGACCTCATTCTTCCTGAGGAGACTAACCAAATACCTTTCAAAATGAGCAGTTCAAGGATGGTTGTGAAGACATGCAGAACCTGGTGTTCTCATGCACTTGCTACATCTCAAGACATGATGATGCATCCTGTGTCTGTACAACTAATTTGAACCTATCCCAGGAGACACCTGAGCACATCCATACAGCCAAAATGTTAGAATGATGCCTATGTTGGTTTCAGAAGAGCAACACTTTTTTGACCCATTGTTCGGCATGGTGTAGAACATGGCACAGTCCAGGAGTCACTTCCAAGAGCAGCTTGTGTGTGGTAACACTGCTGTGGAGGCTGAGTTTAACAGTACAGAAAGATGTTGCTCTATGCCAGATGACCTTAATGCCACTGAATGGTTATATTTAATCAAGTTAATCCATTTAAGACTTAATAGTGGACTGTATGCTGTCTTCTGCAACATCTCCTTGTCTTGCAGACTGGCTTGTACCAAGGTACCCCTGAAAATACAGAGCCAAGTCCATGTTGATACTATATTTCCCTAAGAAGTGGAATGTGAAATTACATAACCAACACTAAATGATTTTCACTTGACTCAAAACTCAGGCATCTGCCTGAAAAAAACAAAGACCATCCCTCAGGGTTTCTCAGGGTGGTAATTTCTATGCTCTCTTACACAGAGAATGACTGCTTCATTCCCCTCTATGCAGTGTGCAGGATTGGAACAGACACAGATGTTTCCCCTTGTTATTTATTGTCTCATAGCTGCCATCTGCTCAGTGCAGCCTCTCGTTGTCCCTCCACTAATACTTAGCTCATAAACTCTTTGGACAAGTGCATCTTTGCATCTCTAAGGACACTTGACCTAAAATCTCTGTGGCATTACGGATAAAATAATAATAGCAATTACAATGGTATAAATGCAGACTTCAGCTTTCAGAGGCAGGGCACAGAAAATCCACCTTGAATGGGTACATGTATTTGTCTTCCTCCAAAATAATCTTTCTCAAATAGAAATATAGCCACATAATAGCTAAAAACGAACAGCAAACATTACTTTTGATGAAGGATTTTTGACAAGTCACAAAATATCTCCAGATTCCCTTGGAAGGAAGGGAGGGTGGAGAACAAAACATCAGATTTTAATGAACTAAAGTTATTCGCAATACCACAAACTTTCCAAGTTTTACACAGGAAAACAAATCTACTCCCACCCAGACTGTGCAAAATATAATTGGTTGAAACACTGCAAAATAATCACAGAAGAAAAGTGCGAAAGAAACATTTAGCAACAAAGATACATATTTTTTGTTATATCAGTTATCACTCCAGGATAGACACAAATGACACTGACTACTAGTAGAGCTCCATGGAAATCACAATCTTTATTTTTGACAAAACTTATGCATATTCTATCTGTAAAATTTATAAATAACAACAACATTAAAAGAACTCCAGGGCGGAAAAGATGTTTAGGAGCATATACTCTACTTCATGCCAGCATTAAAAAGGGATATTTAAAAAGACTTATCCAACTGCTTAATCAAGTGGCTCAGTTGGATGGTCAAGGACTGTGAATAATGGTGATTGAGCTGATGCCATTCTCCATTAAGTCAAGGGCTGGATGCTACATCACAGATGCTATTACATGCTGGGACAGAGCTGCACTGCTCCAGGGTGGGCTCTGGGACTCATCAGACAGACAGAGCACTGTGAGCTCCTTGGTGGGACAGGGCAGTGTGGCTGATGGTGAAGCACTGGCACAGGATGCCCAGCTTGGTGGCGGGTGCCCCATCCCTGGAAACATCCAAGATCACGCTGAACAGGACTCTAAGAAACCTGATAAAGTTGAAGGTATCCCCGTTCATTGCAGGGGTTTGGACCAAGTGACCTTTAAAAGTTCCTTTCCAACACAAAGTCTTGTACGATTTTAGCGCACGGTACGTCTGTAGGACAGGGCACCTCCGCCAGCCAGCCCTGGCAGGTACAGACCAGAGGAGACAGAGCAGTACCCCTGCAGCCTCTGCAGGGCTGCTGCATGACTTGTACTCTGCTTGCAACACCTGCCTGCCAGCTGGACAGGACGCAATGGGGATGGGGCACCACGGGGTCAGGGTTGTGAGTCGCCAGTGTTGCCTTTGGGCCTGGCTCAGACACGTTCACACACAGACACGGGTGTGCTGGCCCAGCACGCTCTAACCTAAACCTACACGTGAATGCAAAGCTGAAGGTCACATCCCAAAGTCCTCCAACAGTCAAAACGTCCATTGAGAGCAGCGTCATTCATTCCTGGGATGGTGAAAGGACCCGTGCATGCAGAGGAGGAGGAGGCAGTAAGTGTATCTGTTGTCCTGGAGCTGGTGGAAGCTGGTTCTGCCTTGGATGCTGGTGGAACTCAGCATTTAAAGACCAGCCATGGAGCACACGTTAAAAAACACAGTATTTTCTCCACTCAGAGTTGCAGGAAATGTATGAGAGGGTATGCTAAATGACACTATAGAACAGAAGAGTAGCAGGAAAACCATGAACTGGGCTCTCAAGGAGCAACTTCTGCTTGAGAGCTGAAGGGAGGGAACTCCAGGGTCTGGCCTGGAAGATGCTGTGTCAATGTTGCCTTTTTGAACTATTACAGGTTACTGTGGTCAGCTCCTGATGAGTGGCTCGTGGAGAATTGTCATCAGGTTGTACTTTCCTTTTTTTTCTTCAGAGATCCCTTCAGTTTGCGCCACAGGCTATCCTTCCTCTTCATCTTCTTCTCTATCATGGACAGTGAGGACTCTTTCCTTCGAATTTCCCTCACTAGTCCGTGAAAGACATCATCAATGTAGAAGCGGAGCGCAGCTGAAGTCTCAAAAAAGGAGCAGGAATATTCTCTGGCTAAGCTCATTCCTTCTTCAGTTGAGACCTACAAAGAAAAGAAAATTCCATAAATATTGCCTAATGCACAAAACATTCATCCACATGAGAACACTACAATATGTATAGTCTGACTTAGATCCTGAAAATCTCTGACCAGGAAAATAATCTGACAGTGTCCAACAAATAAGATTCAAGGGTGAAAGGATCGGGCTGAATGCATGAGGTATTTGAATAGTGCAGACTGGCAATATTCATTTGGTCAGGTATATTATGTCCCTAATTCTGATGCATCAATTTTTCCATGTATTTCCTCTCTTTAGTAGGGTAATCCTTTGGTTTGACAGTGCTGGTAAGTTTATTCTATAGGCTGGAATGGATGACTAGAAAGATTTACACAGAATTAAGGCCCTAGAAAATCCTTGTTGAGCATTAATCTAATCCTGGAGGCAACTTGACTCTTTAAGCACACCAGTTTTCATATTTTTCAAATATTTTTCAGTCACATTAATTTCTAAGCAGGCCTTGGAGTGTTTTGGTCTTTGCAGGCCTGTCATCCTGTCACTGAGCTCATACCTGAGCTGTATGAAGATCCAAAATCTATTTGTTTTTCAGCTCATCTTCCCTAAGTAGCCTTGTGTACTCTTGTAGAAACACAAGGGAAAGGTGTCTGTATTTTGAGGAACTGTACCAGCCTAGAGGGAAACAAGACAGCTCTTTTCACTGACTTCTGAAGCAGGGATCATTTTTCTGAAATTTCCATATCGGCTATCTCTTGGCATTTGACCTACCAGCCTACTAAATGCAAGGCTGCTCAGCATGCTGATTAGTGTGTGCATCAAAGAGGGCTTAAATGCTTCTCATAAGGGCTGCCACTGCCTGCCACTTAAGGTACTTTTTACACTTTGAGAGCTTATCCGATGACATGCAGCAAGTCCACAGCAAAACACAGAGAAAATCCTGTGAGCTTCTAAATGTTAACCCAGCTTCCTGGCCAATAGACTGTCTTTTATTTTCAATATTTGGCCATAAATCTGAATAAATGAAACTATATGAATTTTATGTATGGTATATATTCAAATTCTAGGTCAGAAATCCCAGGCTTTGTTTTTATTTACACTTGCATGTCATGATTTATTCAAGTCACTTTCCAAACATCCTTATGGAAAGGCAAAACTGTACTTTGAGATGGCCTTGTGAAAGGCTGCATAACAGGCTATGGAAAGTCTCAGTTGCTACTGTCTACCACAAGAATCATCTTAGTGCTCTGTTTTTGTTGGGTTTGTTGTTTTGTTGTTTTTCTGATTTCTAGCTTCATGCACCCAAAATGCCATTTATCTTTATTAGGGAAATAAAGCCCTGTGACTCAAGATACAAGCACATTCTCTCATATCAACCATAAAGAAAATGCCCTTTATGATTAAATTATGACACCACCTCATTGCACTTATTCCACCTATCTGTAAGGCTGGATAAGGTGAGAAAAGGACTTGGAATGAAACAGAAAATGGGCTCATTTCAGCCTGGAGGTAAATCTGCACCGATCATGTACCTGCATAACACAGACCTCAGAATTCCTCACCATTACCTTTGCATCGAGTCACAAACTTTGTAGCATTTGCAAGGATCAGGCCTCTATGCCCCAGGTACAGTCCTAATTTAATTAAGAATATTGTAAGGGTAAGCAGGGAGGTTGTGTGCCAACCTGAATAATACTTCCTGACACAATGAAAGATGGTTACAACTTTCCAAGTGCTATAATTGCCAACCTTTTGCAAAAAGAGATGGGTAGCAATATGGTCCTTGTTTCTCTCTGCGCAGCTGTGTAAGCAAAATGCATGATTCAATATGTCTGTTGGGAACCACTGAGAAATTGATTGTCTGGATAGAAGACTATTTTGGTTTATTTTGGACTTTATAATGGTTCTTTTTCCTTGCTATGCCTTGTTTGAACAGAAAGATTTTTTTTTGTTATTATTTTGTTAAAGATGCTGCAGTTCTAAGCAAAAGACTGCAGAGGTGCAGTTCAAATTCATTACCTAAAAGGAAGAATAAATCCACATGAATTGAAATGTCCTTATGTTAAAAATAACGGCAAAGTTGTAAATATAATCAGAATGTCAGCACAATAATACTCACATATAAAAATTTTCCTTGTTTTTTTTCTATGTGTATTTCTTTACTTTACTCCTCCTTTGTTCCACTTTTTCTTTCTTTTTTTTTTTTTTCTTTCTTTTTCTTTTCTATGACTAAACATATGTTTTTTCCATCCTACAAGGAAGAATAACTGCAGGGAAGACATGTTATGCTCTGTAATGAAACAAGACTGCTAAGAACTGTGAGAAATGAAGAATACTCAGGAGAATTAAAACCTGCAGAAAAACTTCCTCCCAATATCTTTGTGGCTGGAGGTTAGAAACTTGGCCAAATTTGGTTTGGTTTCTTTAAAAAGCAAGAAAAGTTTGGTTTTGGACTCCAGTTTCCTGCCAAATTACTGAGATAACATTAAGGTTATTGAGGGCGATAATTCATTTTGAAGCATGGTATTTTTCCTAAATCTTGCCCTCAGGAACTGATTAACTGCTTCGGCAAAATTTTAAGAGCTAATTCAGCATGAGGAGGACACCTGGCACAAACAATTTGAGGATGATTAGCTGATGTTTTTTCAGCTTCAAGGCTAAAAACATAATTTTTAAAAATATAACATTGTAATAATTATCATTACTGCTTCCAGCACTGGTGAATATGTCTATAGTAATATAACTAATCTGTTTGCTGAAGAATCTGTAAATATAAGGAGGTGTCTAGAGAAAAAAAAATACACATTTTTCTCTTGGTTCATCCTTCGGTCAAGAGGCTAGACACCTATGGAATGAGAAACAAGGGATAAAGCTTGATGAGGTGACTGAGGCCCACATAATTCCGGGGATTTAGCCTGTTCCCATTTTACTGTCAGAAAAGAAACTATATCATAGAAATCCATTCCAGATCTGCACAGCCCAGGGACTTGTTGACAAATTGCAGTTTCCGTGGGTCTGTATCAGTGGAAGATATGTTCTGTCAGCATGACACGGACAGACAGGTCAGGGAGAGAGGTCATTCTATTGAATATATATCTGGGAAGCAGAGTTTTATATCTCATCCTTAGAGTAACCCTTCTTGATTGAATCTGTCATTGTTTCCAGGAGTATAATTCTGGTCGTATTGATTCCAACTTAGCTCATTTCTGTACTGGTAAACCTCAAGAAGGGAATGAAGGTGGAAGATAAGTGTAGTGAACATAACAAAAATTAAAATTTCAGAGCTGATAGAAGTTTCATGAGTTTGGTTCAAACTTTAAAAACTATGATTATCTGGATGGGGTTTTGATTAAGATCTACAGAAAGACTTGAAGCTTGAAGTACAACCGGTGAGCAAGATCTCCCAAATCCATAAAATGGGAATGAAGCCTCATGGAAATGATGTGCCAGCGGCTGGAAAAGTCTTCTTTTGTAAAGTGCAGGATTCTGAGTGACTATTTCTGAGAGCACATGAATTGAGAGGGAAGATATACCTGTGACAACATATAACTGAATCTTGTCCAGAAAAGATTTACCTGTTCCAATAGCATGTGAACAACACATGGCACTGTAGGCTGAATTGGGAATTTCCCATCTTTGCATGGCTGAGGGCAGCTAGAACACAGCCCAGCTTCCTCCTGAGGGGAAGCATTCACTGGCTACAAACCTCATCATATAGCATTAGGATTCTGTTTGTGGCTTTTGCAAACCTCCCGTGGAAAATTACAAGTGAGATTAAATGTGATGCTGGCAGCCTGCGAAAGCTGTGATGGATGAGCTGCTGTCTTTATGACAGCCAGCTCCCCACTAAGGTCAGCTCCTGCACAAAACCACCTGGGCTGGGTGGTGGGTGGGGAGGCACTGGCAATCATTGGCCCCCATGGGCAGACATAAAAATATCTGAATACCTGTATCTGAGATGGAAAATGCACAGAAATGAAACAGATCGATAGTCTGCCTCTGCCCTTGGACTATCATCAGGATCAGATTATTTTCTGTTCAGCTTTGTTACCTCCATTGGTCATGGCAGCATCAGAAGGATCCCAAAGTAGATTTCACTGATGGAGATTTTACTATCAGAGTCAACAGCTTGACTCTGGGTGAGTTCGTGGGGGGCTTCAGGCAGGGAAGCAATGCATTTCCACTTGTGCATCTCATCCCTGCTGCAGCATGGTCTACTTCATATGGCTTTTGTCCCCTCAAAACCGGGGCCTCCGGATTGCCATGGAGACATCTGGAGGCTGCAGGTGGAGTGCTAAGCATTGCAAGGGCTCAGGTAAATTTGTTACAGCCTTCTACCCTGGTAGTCATCATATAACTCAGTTATATAATTCTGGATAATTATATATCCAAAAACCTTGTTCTGTGAGTATATTTTTTTCTCTGAAGGCACATGGTCTAGATCAGAGGCAGAAGGCTACACGTGTTGCTCAACAGAGTGCTCATCTAAATCCCACTGAGGGTAATAGGAGGGACTCCTGTTGGTTTTGATCATGATTTGCATTTTTTACAGAAAATAATTTATGGGAGTTGTAAGGAAAAGATATTGAATAGGGAGGGAAGCAGCATATTGAGCAGCCTTGTTTGCACCAGTAAAGAATAAATAATAAAAAGGATAGGAAAAGTCATGAATAGGAATAGGAAAAGTTCTGAGTAATGTCCCAGAAAGATTGACATCCTTCCCCTTCATGTCTGGTGGATTTTTTTCTGTTTCTCAATAAGTCTCATTCCAGAAAAGAAGAAGCGGGTGCTAAGTTGTTTATTAGCACCTGGATATCAGTTTAGAGACAGGCAGGCAACCAGGAAGAGTCCACAAACCTGTTTGGGTCCCTCCCCACCACAGCCCATTCCATCAGCATATCAGGACAAATGTAAATAAGCTTTTGGTACAGGTGTAAACCCATAACATATTAGAGGAAAGAGCTGTGGAGACCAAAAGCATTCCCATTTTTCTCAGTCTGTAATAAGTAACTTTGCCCAAAGAAGAAGAGAAAAGTATTCTCATGGGTCTAGAAAAATAATGCTATCCTGGAAAACAAAATGGAAAAGAATTGGTGTTGACTGATATGAGCAGGGATTTTTAAATCCTAGCACTGACCATCAAGTTTATGGTTAAGACTCTACCACAGAACAACTGTGAGTTTTCTCGTTAATCATATAATTACAGAATCATTTAGGTTGGAAAAGACCTCTAATATCCTCAAATCCACCCATTAGTGCAACACTGCCAAACCCACCACTAAACCATGTTCTGAGGTGCCACATCTACATGTCTTTTGAACCTTTACAGGAACAGTGACTGATCACTGTCCTGGGAAGCCTGTTCCAGTGCCTGTTAACCCTTTCAGTGAAGACATTTTTTACTAATATCCAATCCAAGCCTTCCTTGGTCAGCTTGATGTCTTTTTCTCCCATATTACTGCTTGTTGCGTGGAACAGGGAAAAGCTCTTTGCTTCGATGGGTAGGAATGTGTCCAGCAGTGGCTGAGCTGCCTGCTCCTATATTGCCACCTGCCTTTCTTACAGCCAAAAGCATCCACTGTAAATATTTGAATTGTGTTTTGAGAAACATGCGGTGCAAACCACTAGCCAAAGAGCAGATCCATTATATCTACGTCACTTTTGACAGTTATTAATTTTTTCCTTGGACAAGTGTTGTATCAAGAGGCATGGGAGGCAGAGACTTCCTACAGGCTGATATAAGGATCTTTCCAAGTGTGAAATGCTATTGTTCAGGTCAAAGCTCAAACATTTGGCTATTACAGCAGTGGCTGGGGTTGAGAACATGAGCAGAAACATAAAAAAACCCCAAGAAAAATCAATCTTTTTGTCTTCTTAAGACAAGCAGCACTGTTGTTATTTGTTCACATAATAAATGTCATGGAATATATTTTTAAAAGAAAATGAAAAAGTGTTCTAAAGCATTTTGCCCTTCCTCTCTTTCTTGAGATCTTTGCACTTATAAACTGCCTATCATATTCTTGCCACTGAGCAATGATGTTTCTGAAAGAAGGGGAAAACCAAGATCAATTCAAAATCAATTTACTCTGAAAAAAATGTTGAAGACTAAGGTTTGTGTGGAACCAGCATGACCTTTTGTGGCCAGATATTCAATATGACTATGTTTGAGGTCTAAACAAGTTCACAGCAAATGCAAAAGTTAAATGGCAATCCTTGTCATTAAACCCTCCTGTTTCTGTCTCCCTCAATGTCAAATATTCTGCTTTCTCATAGAATTTTAACTTAATTTGAAAGTGAATTCCTGCTTAAAACTATAATGCTGAAACTTTTTCTTCTGAAAACATAAACATTTTAACCTTCATGTATGGTCCCGTTCCCAAATGTAAACACTGCAGTTAATCATTTGATTTGGCCAGGACTCCACTGGAATTCACTAGTTTCCATTGTCACAAATGAGCATTGTTCATTCAAATAAACAAGTGAGCCTTACTTTTTCTCCTCAGTCCCTGAGTAAGCAACCCTCTTTTCAGGAGCCTGCACAGTTAATGAGTAACATGGTACAGAACCACGAAAGGAGAATTTCATGTCAACATCATTACTCTTAAATCCATTTGGAAATCTTCAGAAGTAATTAGTTGGAGAAACCTCAGTCTGACTTCATGGCAGGCAATTCTGCAAGCTCAGCTTTGCTGGCGTTCTAGACAATGAGACCACAGAATTAACTATTATCATAAAGATGTTGCAATTAGTGCTGTTCCTTCTTCTCCCTCTCTAGATTGTCATGTCTTGTAAGAGTTTTCAATGTTTTCATTTTAGCCTTGTCACTCTGCAATACTTTTTTGCTGGTTTCACACTAAAAATATTTTGGTGACCAGAATGGGGTCTGGCTTGAATGGCCATGGGTGTAGGCAGGATTAGCAGACTGGGCCAAGGAGAAAATGAAGTTTTGCTGAGTGAACTTGTGCCCTGAAGAGCCTGGATGCCATGGAAATAGGACATGGCCCAGCAATGCACATCTCATCCTCAGCTGCTCCAACCTTTGAAGAAATTCACATTACAAAGGCCCAGATATTCCTTCCCTTCCACTCGTAACTTGGACATTGCTTAGGAAGGAACAAATGATCAGGAAGGAAAATACAGCTTTAGCAATGCAGAAAATAACAGAATTGTCCAGCCCTTTTGTAATGATCTTTGTACGTTATTTTTTAGCAGATGGAGGGCGGAGAGTGTGGATTTCTAAGGGAAAGACATTTAATAATCTTGACAAAAAATAAATTCTTAGACAAAATCAGCGAGATTGATCTGTTCTAAATAATGTACTTCTTACCTGGTTAGTCACAAAGGTGTGGCGTGAAACACTACATAAAGTCTGTTCTGAGCTTGGAAGAAACATGGGGTTTTTTATTTGATCCAAGGGAACTGCAAATTGTGGGGGGTTTTGAAAGAAATGTGATGAAGCATCACTGAACACTTGGTCTTATGCAATTCATTATTGACTCCTGTTAGATTAAACTGACACTTTCTCTGCTGTAGTGATTTCTACACTTTTGCAAGAAAACTCTAAGCTAACACTAGCTATTTTATTTAAATATATCTCATATATTTCCATATGTAAAATTCTAGATTCAATTTACACTTGAAAAATTTCTGCAGATTTTTTTCATCTTTTGTGATGAAGACTACTAATATCTGTCTAGTCTTCCTCCTGCTTTGGAATTTTATTATTTTTCCACCTTTTCCTCCAGGCAATTTCATTCCTGCTTTGGGCAAATATTTGAAATAAAGATAAACATCCTCCATGCAGTTGCTTAGCTGCAAAGTTAGCAAAGCACGTTTCGTTCTATTGTTTCCAACTTGTGACAACCTTATTTCATTATTTCACAGATAAAATGCTAAATAACTGAATCAACATCTAATTTCCTGCAAGAATCACTACAGAATCAGGGTGCTGTCTGCAGGTTAGACTTTGAAGTTGTTCTTCTCTACTACAGACTGCACTCTTTTGACTTTACCTTGTCAAAAGCATGACTGATGAGTGGGTCAAAGCATCTTTACATCAGGAGGTGTTTCTAAAGAGATGGCCTCAGGATCTGACTGAATTGGATGCTCAAAGCCACATGATCCTGCATCAGTCAGCAATAGCTCTGGGTCTAATTTGAAGAGAATGTGGAAGTGTTAAATCCTTAGCATCTGTCTTCAAGATGAATAAGTTCAGGTCAATTGCTCAAAGCATTTTTCAGAGATCTGACAATTTTCTAAATTGTCCATCATCTTTAAAGGTTCTTTGATTGCAACGCTCAGCTGAAGACATAGATGGCCATAAGATGGCTGCAAAAAGAAGTCATTTCTACATCAGTTTCACATGGACATCTGCTGTTTTTGTAAGGGAAAAAAAAAAACCCTAGGAATTGCAGTGTTATTTTCACAAGAAAGGAATTTTTTTTTTCAAATTTTTAAACAACAATAAATAAATCAATTATCATCTGCTAACAGATGGCTGTTTTAAAAAACTATATGTAAAAGGAGCTGCAAATGTACACTTTAGACTTCTTTTTAAGCAAATAGAAAATTAGTGGCATTCAGCTCTTACTTTAACACTGTTAGTGGTTTCTATTGCTTTGTGAGCACAAGTTGACTAACATCTCAGTAAAGACAGCCTTCATATCTTTTATCTGTCTGTAAACTCCTGTAAGGTATTTTCAGTTATGTGTTAGGCATTAAATTTCCACTTGACCTCAGTTCTTCATCAGGACACAGGCACTAAATACACTGGGGACTGAGTAAATAAAATTAATTCCTGGTAACATTTGAAAATCTCTCTGATATTACATTACTTTGTCTCTAACAGCGATGTTTTGTCCTGAAAACACTCAACTGGCATGAAAAGATAAGACAATAAAGAAGGAGTCAATTAGAAGGAAAGATCAGGAATCTGCTTTCAGTGTTCTGTTTTCCTCAGTTGTCTGCTGAAGACTGAGGAAAGTTATTCAAGAAATTTGAAGGGAACCAGAAGGAAATCTGGAGACCTAAATGCAAATCAAGGAAGAGGCAGAAATAGGTGTATATTTATTTATGCTTGTTTATACATATGGCTGCAAATAAGAACTGTAAATTAAGAGAAAGAAAACCACCCCACAAGCAAAATATTAGTAATTCACAGAAGTGGAAAAATCTTTTGAGCCAAAGTAGCCAAAGTGTTTGTTTAGTTAAATGCCTTATTTTTTGGACACATGGACAGACTACTGGAATTAAGTTCTTAAAATCCCCTTTTGCCTGAACTGAATATGAGTTTCCAAGATTGGAATAAAAGTGTCACAAAAAATATGCAGTAAAGGGTGTTGTTTGTCCTAACAGCACACATTGCTTCCCATCACTTTTGAGTGCAGCATACATATATTCTGGAATAGTTTCCACATCTAAACATACTCCCAGATCCAGACTGCAGGCAGACAGGGAACATCATCTTAAGTTTCTGGCAGTGAAAAGAAAATTTCAAGAAACTCTTCTTCCTCATTTCATTTCCACACAGTTATCTGCTGGGATTCAGGGATTCTGTCCAGGCTGCTGAAGTAAGTGTTAGACAGAAG
>WAAE01017136.1:1726-27682 GCA_013400495.1 Nicator chloris
TATTTCTGACTTGGAGTCTCTGACTGGTTTTGCTTTCAAACCAGCACAGGGTCCAACCCTTGTCCCGTGATGTGCTCAGCCAAGGACTGCTCCTGCTGCTCCTACAGCTCAGTGCACGATACTCCAGACAATCCAAGCGCTGATCCTCTCCCACATCCACGTGTGGGCTCTGGATGGGGCTGGGAAAGGCTCAGGGAGAGCAAAAACTCAGCCAAACTCTTTCCTGCCTTAGGCAAAGCTGCACATTGTGCCTTGTGAGACCCCTCTGGGCCAGGCTGGCGTTTGCCAGCTGGGGTTGGGCAGCCCAGACTGAGTGAGGAGGACCTGGCGGGGTCTCAGTGCAGGCAGAGCTGACAGCCCCAGGACTGTGGGCCAGGGTCAGTCCTGATCTCAGGGCTGGAGATCAGGGAGTGCCAAGATACCAGGGCAGGGCTGGGGACTTTTCTCCTGCCTTACTGGGGGTTATGGCTCTAAAAACACAACCTCTACACAGTAAAATGACAGAATCCCAGAATGGTCTGGGTTGGAAGGGACCTGGAAAATCATCTCTTTCCAACCCCCCTGCCATGGGCAGGGACACCTTCCCCTGGAAGGTGGAAGAACCACGATGTGTCTGGTGTCACATTCTGTCTGTGCTCCTCACTCATGTCAGGGAATGAAGGCGATGACAATAAAGTGTCCTTGGTGTCGTGTTTTGTAGCCCCAACATGAGCAGAGCACGGATCCCTCCCTCTCTCCTCTCCACTCCTGGGCCCACACCGTGCCTTGCCTGGCTCCTGGAGCCTCAGCCCACCCCTCAGCCACGGAGATCCCCCCTGGGGGTGTTTGTTGGGCTTGGCTCCAGTCACCCCACACTCTCCAAGCCCTGAGCTTGCTGCAGGGTGTCCCTGAGGGGACAGGGTGGGGACCATGAGGGGCACAGAGTCAGGCCAACAGGACCCGAGCTGCAGCTCAGGGAGGGACAGAAAGGGGACGAGCTCTGGGCAGATGACTTGTTTCTGGTTTTAACATCTTTGAAAGGCTGAAAGAAGACTGCTGCAGCAGAAAAGCCTCAATCCCTCAAAACCACAAGAGAAGGAAAAACAAAACAGCAAAAACAAGAAGAAAGGCTGGGAAAAGCTGGGGCAGAAAACAAACCAAACCTAGGGAAAAGGGAAATAAAACCCACCCAATGTTTTTTGCTACAATAATACTTTTTTTTTCAGGATTTTTATTTTCCACTAAGAAATCCTCTGCCACTCCAGGAGCAGCCAGAACACCTTGACATGTTCATTCCTAGCACCCCTTCCCCAAGCCACAGGCACAGAATTCCCACTTCACTGCTCCCTGCCAAGGAGACACCCTGAAGATGGGCTCACAGTCCCTGGCTGGGCACCACCTTCCAACTTGGCACCAACAGGATGCCAAGAGGCAGAGTAAAATTGAGGGAAGAGCCCCTTGATGCCCATCCCAAGGGGATTTTCCATCTCTGGGAAGGGAAGATGGCACACACACGTTCCCACTGAAGCCAAGATGTCAAGAGCAGGTCCAGCACTGCCTGTGCTGGGTGGGGAGGTCAGAGGTGAGCCCCACACGTGGCTGTGCTCCCAGTGTGGGGTTTGTGTGTTACCAGAGCCTGCTGGGGTGTCTTGGTTTGGAAACACAGGTGTCTGCCAGGGAAAGCCAGAGCCTCCCTTGGAATGGAGAATGTAAACCCCCTCCCTCTGAATTATCATAATTTTGAAATTAAGGGGCTTTCAGGCGAAGATGTGGGAATAGGAATAACAGTTCTTTACTGGGAAGATTAAAAATAAAAAAGTAGTAGTACAAAACCCCCAAACAAACAAACATAAAGAAACCACTGACAGAGTCAGGACACAACCTGACCCCTGTTGGGCAGGGTGTTGGGAGCAGCCCAATCAAATCCTCCTGGAGTGATGGATGTGGATCTGTTGGAGCAGAGAGGATCCTGTAGAAAGGTGTCGTTTTCTCTGAAGGTCCAGTGGTGCTGAGATGGGTCTGTGTGGAGCCAGAGCCCCTTTCCCGCCTCATCCCATTTCCTGATGGACCACAGCAGAGCTGGAGTCTCTCCATCACAGAAAATGGGGAAACACGAAGCTTAACAGCATCCTGGGAATTTAGATCAGGCATTTAGATCAACTGGAATTTAGATCAGGTATTTCCCACTTCCCTGTGTGCTCCCTCCATCCCCTCCACTGCCTGTGGGCTCCCTCCTTCTCCCCTTCACCCACAGCCTGGGTCTGGCCCAAGACTGCATCTCCCTGCTCTGCCCACGTCCCCTGCACACCAGGAAGGTGCTTTCCCCTTCTCAAACACAAATCACAGCCCTGCAGCCCACGGGTGCTTTTGGGTCTGTCCAGGGAGCGTTTCTGGCAGCAGGATGGGAACAAGCTCAGCCAAGGAGTGGGAGAGTCTGAACTATCTGAGGGTTGGAGAGACCTTCAGGGGTAGGAAGTCACTGGGGTGCATCCCCTGATGGGATATCCCATGGAGCTGGGGAGCTGGGAGCAGGTGACTTGGGCTGGGACAGGGACCCTCCACTCCTGTGTGTGGATCCTCTTCTCACCACCTCCCATCCCCTCTCCCTGCTGCTTTTCCCATGTGTCCCTCTCCATCATCCCATTCCCTCTCCATCATCCCATTCCCTCTTTATCATCCCATTCCCTCTTCATCTTCCCTTTCCCTTTCCATCATCTAATCTCCTCCTCATCATCCCATTCCCTCTCCATCATCCCATTCCCTCTCCATCATCCAGTTTCCTCTCCATCATCCCATCCTTTCTTTATGATCCCATTCTTCCTTTATCATCCCATTCCCTCTCCATCATCCCGTTTCCTCTCCATCATCCCCTCCTCTCTTTATGATCCCATTCTCCCTTTATCATCCCATTCCCTCTCCATCATCCCGTTTCCTCTCCATCATCCCCTCCTCTCTTTATGATCCCATTCTCCCTTTATCATCCCATTCCCTCTCCATCATCCCGTTTCCTCTCCATCATCCCCTTCCCTCTCCATCATCCCATTCCCTCTCTATCTTCCCTTTCCCTTTCCATCATCCAATTTCCTCTCCATCATCCCCTTCCCTCTCCCTCATCTCCTTCCTTTTCCATCACCCCTTTCCATCTCCCTCATCGCTTTCCCTATCCGTCATCCCATCCCCTCTTTAGCGTCCCTTTCCCTCTCCATCATACCTTTCCCTCTCTATCATCTCCTTCCCTCTCCATCATCTCCTTCCTTTTCCATCACCCATTTCCATCTCCCTCATCGCTTTCCCTATCCGTCATCCCATCCCCTCTTTAGCGTCCCTTTCCCTCTCCATCACCCCGTTCCCACCCCGCCATCCCTTCCTCCCTCTCACCCCTGGGTGCCTGCTCCCTGCCTGGCACACCTCCTGTCCCAGCCCTGCTCCTCCTCGGCGGGAGGAAGGCCAGGGGAGCCGGGGGAGCCGGGGAACAGCAGGAACGGCAGCACGGAGAGGACGCCGGCGGGGGGAGAGGAGCAGAGCAGGAGTTTCAAAGCTGCCCCCCTGTTTGCTTGCAAGGAGTTAAGTCTGTGATGTGTTGCGTGAGCTCTGATGAGAAGCTGCCTGACATGCAGAGCTGCAATAATGAAACGTAATACACATTAATAGGACCTCCCTCTGCGTGATTGCTTCTGCTCCACTGGCCCCATTGAAGATTTCACTTTTCTTTTAACAGTCAGAATAACAGAATGTGACATTAAGTCTTTTACATGCAGCAATTTATTTTAAAATATTGGGGCACTCAAAACAGTATCCAGAATGTTAAATAAGATATGCATGAGATGGAAATCAGAGCAGCACCACAGTGAGGAGACAGGAGTCAGGCAGAGCCTCTCACAGGCTGAGGCAGCTCCACTTTTTTTTTTGTTAATTGCTGTTTAAAGCACAAATAAGTGGCCAAGTTGGGGAGAGCTCTGCGGTGCAGACCGTCTGACCCTCTGAGCTCACAGGACCACGTGGGGAACCAACAGCCACAGTTCCCAGCTGTCCCAAGGTCAGGGGGATGACACAAAACCCCTTCTGCCACCCCAGGCCAATGGCACAGCACCAAACCTGCCACAGGTCAGGCAGTGCTTGGACAACGCTCTCGTGCACACGGTGGGATCAGAGGATCAGAGGATCATGGAAGCATGGAATGGGTTGGGTTGAAGGGGGAAGGGACCTTACAGATCATCCCATCCCCCCCCTGCCATGGCAGGGCCCCCTCCCACTGTCCCAGACTGCTCCCAGCCCCAGTGTCCAACCTGGCCTTGGGCACTGCCAGGGATCCAGGGGCAGCCACAGCTGCTCTGGGCACCCTGTGCCAGGCCCTGCCCACCCTGCCAGGGAACAATTCCTGCCCAGTATCCATCCATCCCTGCCCTCTGGCACTGGGAAGCCATTCCCCCTTGCTCTGTCATTGCAGGCCCTTGTCCAAAGTCTCACCTCATCTTTCTTGTAGCTCCTTCAGGTTCTGGAAGGCTGCAGTTATGTCATCCTGAGTCTTTTCTTCAGGCTGAACATTCCCAGGTCCCCCAGCCTTTCCTCCCAGCAGAGCTGCTCTGTCCCTCTGTTCATCCTGGTGCCTCCTCTGGACTCTCTCCAGCAGCTCCACGTCCTGTGCAGGGCCCCAGGGCTGGGGCAGCTCTGCAGGTGGGGCCTCACCTGAGAGGGGCAGAGGGGCAGAATCCCCCCTGCCCTGCTGCCCACACTGGGGATCAGCCCAGCCCAGGGGATCCTGGTGACATCTGTGCCTCTGCCTGTGCCAGAGCATCCCCAGGAGCACTGGTACACAGAGCTACACATTTATATTTTGCAGGTCTAGTGGCTTTATCACCAGCAATCTAAATGAACCCAGAGTCCGTTGCTCCAATAAACTGCATTATTGGTGAATGTGTTGTGAAAGTTCTTCCTGAGCTAAGCCAGACCCAGAGTGCTGGATTAGTAAAGCTCAGTGCTGGTGAATCCGTGACCACGAACCAGAGCAGGCTCAGAGTGCCACCCACACTTTGGTGCAGCTGGGAGCACGAGCAGACCCGGAGGGCTGGACTGGTTCTGGCCAGAAATGAACCCAGCTGTTGGGGAAGGTGATACAGGGAAATCTTATAAATATGAATGCTTAGCAATAGGTTCTGAAAACATAAACCCTGTCAGTGAAATAGAAATGACAGTAACTGTTGAGATGTGAGGTATGCTGGACCAGGAGACAGGATATTGGGAAATACCTGTGACTATGCAGAAAGGGGCCTGCTGAGGAGGCAGGAAGAGGGGATTTTGGAGATCAGCATTAAGGTTTAGAAGGCAGTGCCTTATTCAAATCTAGTCGTTCTCATAGGCTGTGTGTAAATTCTGTAGGATTTGTGTCTCACACCGGTTGGTCACTGTAAATAGAATATTCAACACAGAATGGGATCAAACTGACTGTAACAGGAAATTCTCCCTCTTGGGACCACGGCATCAGCTGGGCTGGCAGCTGATGGCAGACTCTGTCACCCACGGCCCTTGGGAATAAACCACGTGTTCCATGAGCAGCCCTGGACCCAGAGATCTCTCATCTCACCATCACAGCCCACTTCCACACCCAGCCCCTCTCACCCCTGAGGATCACCCAGCACAGGGCGTCATTTTCTGCCAAATCCCTTTTCTTTTTAACACAAACCTCTCCAAGGACTTTTCTCCACGCAAGGGAAACTTCCCGTGCCTGGTGCTGCCTTCCTGCATCGTGTCCCAGGTGCCTGACCCTCCAGCCAGGAGTGATGCCACCCTGACAGGCAGGAGCTGTGCACGGGGCTGGTGGCTTGTCACCCTGCCCTTCCTCTCAGCTGTCACCCTGGTTTTCTGCCTTCTGATACTTTTATTTTTTGCAATTCCTTTCCCATGGGTTTGGCTGTAAATAAGAGACTTGTTTATATGTAGTTTATCTTTATTTTCATTCCTTCTTAGAGGAGGAGATCTCTTGATGGACTGGTAGGCAAAGTTAACACCTCTCCAATCACATTGGTCAAAGCAACAGTCAATCAACTTTCTCCTCCTAGCAGAAGGAATTCTAAACAGAGGCAGTTGCAAAAACAAAGGATTGCTTACATGAAACTGCGAGAAGTCTGATTCCAAAAATGTAAACTTCTCAGAAGGCTAAGAAAAGCTTAGGAGAACAGGGCGACACTCAGCAGCCCCTTGTGCCCCTCCCTGTGCTTCCCAGCCCCTCGCTGAGGATTCAGGGCTGCCTTCTCACCCATTTCTTTGCCCCTCAGCAGCTTCAGGAGCATCTCCAGGTCACAGAGGCAGCAATCTGGGGACAGCAGCTGCCAGCAGCCCCCCAGCAGCCCCAGTTTGCCGTGGGGCACCGAGGCTCATCCTTTAAAGGACACGTCCTTCAAACCCCCGTTGGCTTCTGACCTTTCTGCCACATTTTCAGGGTTTTCTCTGGGAGTTTTGAGCATGACAAAAAAGCGTTCACCGGCAGCTGAGGCCAGGGAGGGCTGGGGCAGGGGTGAGGAGGCTGCAGACCCCTCATCCTCCTCACTGCTCCTGACCCAGCCACCCCGAGCTGGGGCAGAGAAACCCCTCGGCCTGACACCAGTGCCCATCCTCACCCCCTGGGCAGGACAGATCTGCCTCAGGCAGCCAAGGGCAGAGACATCAGCCACTGCCTTGTCCACGGACTCACTAAAGCCTCAGGCAACACAACTGGTGGGACAAAAATCCCGGGAATGTGATGGGGGCACTGCATCCATCAACATGAAGGCAGAGGGAGAGCAGAGGGCCTGGATGATGCCAGCCCTGGGAAGAGAAGGCATGGGCTGGGATGTCCATCAGAGCCTCTGAGAGCCAGGGCCCAACACTCCCAGCAGGCTGGGATGTCCATCAGAGCCTCTGAGAGCCAGGGCCCAACACTCCCAGCAGGCTGGGATGTCCATCAGAGCCCCTGAGAGCCAGGGCCCAACACACCCAACAACCTGGGATGTCCATCAGAGCCCCTGAGAGACTCAGAGCCCCCAGCAAGGTGCCCAGGGGCCATGGTGTTGGCTGGATCCAGCTGCTCCTCCTCCCCTTGAGGTGTTGCACACTCCCCCTTCCCAGCACCCTGCCCGGGGGGCTCAGGGGGCTGTTCATGGGAACTGGGGGGATTCCTTCACCCTCCCAGGGGTGGGCCACTTTCAGGACATTGAGGCCTCCCTCCCACCGACCTGTGGTGGTGAGGCTGCCGGTGCAGAGCAAGAGCTGGGTTCCTGCAGGTCCCAGAGCTGTGGGAAGGACTCCAGACAACTTCTCCAAAGCCCAGCACAGCCTGAAGTGACTCTGGATGCCACTGGAGGGAGGGCAGAACCAGCTCAGGGCTTCCCCGGCTTTTTCAAGCTGCACATACGCCGTGAAAACTTTTTATAACAGCTTTGAAGAACAAAGGCTTTCAGCTGAAGGAGAGGAGGTTTAGAGGGGATATCAGGGAGAAATTCTTCCCTGTGGTGGTGAGGCCCTGGCATAGAAAAGCTGTGGCTGCCAGTGCCCAAGGCCAGGTTGGACATTGGGGCTGGGAGCAGCCTGGGACAGTGGGAGGTGTCCCTGCCATGGCAGGGGTGGCACTGGATGAGATTTCAGGTCCCTTCCAACCCAAACCATTCAGGGATTCTGTGACCCCTGATTTCTGCCTCAGTCCTGCAGATCCTCTGAGCCCCCCAGGACAGCCCCCCTCTGATTTCTGTGAGGATCAGTGGAAATCCTGTGCCCTGTCACACCAGACACCCAATTTTCTTATTGCATCTGCAGCAAAATGACTTCATCCCCGAAGCCACCAGGCTTGTGCCCGTCAGCAGCTGGCACTGCCCTGGTGACAGGGGTTGGTGGCTGAGTGGCAGGTCCCCCTGAGCTGCTCCACGTGGCCTGCACACCCCCAGGATGGCAGCCCTGGGTGGCGATGGCTCCTTGGCTGCACTTCCAACAAAGAGATGCTTGTGTGGGGAAAGTGCCCTGCTGATTCCTGCTTCAGACCAGGGCAGAGATCGTGGTGACACTGCCCTGTCGCTGCCCCCAGGGACCCGGCCCCCTCTCCATTCTGCCCGGCTGGAATTTCCCCGGGAATCTTTTCCTGCCAACCCCCTGATGTTCTGCATTTCCTCACTTTGACTGAGCTGTGCCTCAGAGCCAGGCGATTGTTCCAGGGAGGGGCTGGTGGTCTGCAGCCGGCTGGTGTCACTGCGAGAGCTGCGGGGTCCCCACGGTGCCACCTCAGGGTGGCAGGACCCTGTGTGGAGCCAGCTGTGGACCCTCTGCTCCTCCTGGAGCCCAAACCCAGCACCCATTTGCTCCTGACCTTGGCAGCCCCTGGGGCACTGTGCAGATCCAGCCGTTCAAGATCCAGTGGCAGCACCCCCGTGGCACACCCCAGGGTATCGAGGGGCTCCTGAGGGGAACCACAGGCACCCCAAACCCCGTGGGAGGCTCTGACTCTGCTCTGCTCCCACCCCAGTGCATTGCAAGCCACGAGCAGTGCAGAGGCAGGAGTTTGAATTTCTGTCATCCTTGCGGGTCCCTTCCAACCCAGACGTTCCTGGTTCTGTGAGCGTGGCAGGGATTCTCCCCCACACCTCTCTGCCTGCTCCTGCCCCTGTGCCAAGGCTGCACAGCTCTGGCAGAGCTCCTGTAAGGAGATTTTGTTTGTGCCAACGTGCACCCCCCCAGTGCCAGGCTCTGCCCGTGGCCCTGCTGCTGCTGGGGCACAGGTGTGGTGGGCACAGGTGTGGTGGGCACAGCTCATGGTGCTCAGAGCACCCCCAGAGCCTTGTGTCATTGCCCAGGGCAAGGACAGTGTGACAGACACCATCCAGCCCCTCGGGGGGGTCACAGGGTGGCTCCAAGCAGGACCCCTGGCACGTGGGAGGAGAGGGAGAACACACGCCTGGGAGATGAAAAGAGTTCCTGATACAGCCCTGCCCCTCTCCCTTGCCCTGGGAGCAGACCTGGGGCTCTCAGTTCTCCTCAAACCACATCCCAAGCTGCATTTCTCCCCAAACTCCTCTGCCAGGCCCTGAGGCTGCAGGTCAGAGGCCTGAAGCCAAGGTGAGGGGCTGAGGATGGAACTGATGCTCCCTGCCCCCAGCATCCCTTTCCCGGGGCCAGGGGGAGCTCAGCCCCTCTGATCTGGGGACTCATCCCTGCCTGGCTGCAAACCCCGTGGATCCCGAGGCCAGGCAGCCCCTGCCCAGCCCCGCAGACACGTGAGGGACTGTCCCCACGTGCCCTTTGCTGGCTTAAAGCAGGGCTGCAGACAAGGCTTGTGCCCAGGTCAGGCCCCCATGGGATGTCCCAGCAGCAGTGCTGGGATGGCAACCTCGGCTCCTGCTCCAGCCCCCAGCCCCGGGCACTGGGACCAGCCCGTCCCTGAGTGTCCCCGCACTGTCACAGGCTCTGCCAGGTGTGCAGGGCAGGATCCCTCCCCGGTGACACCTGCGGGGCCCGGTGCAGTCACCGGCCAGGCACAGCAGCCCTCGGCTCCCTCCCGGTGGGGACAAAGAGCCTGCAGGAGCAGGAGAGCCGTGCAGTGCTCCCGGGGAAGAGCCACTGGTGCGGGTGCCCTGGGGCAGCACAGCTGGGCACGCTGGGCCAGGCCGGGGGCTGCCAGCCCTGCCCTTCAGAGCCCCTTCCCCACGGGGAAACCCCAGCCCAGCGCTGCCAGAGGGGCCTGGGAATGTGCTGGTGCCCTTCCTGCCTCCCTCCCAGCACCAGGCTTGTCCCCGTGCCAGCTCCACTTCAGTATTATTCTAATTTAGGGAACTGATGCAAAAGGCTGTCCTGGCAGTCCGGCTTGGCTTGGGCCGGGGTTATTTTGGTTTAGCTCCAGTCATCTGAGGACAGGTCACGCTCCAGCCCAGCCGGTCTCTGCACGGCAGGGCTGTGCGGGGGGTCCCTCCGGAGGCTCAGGGGGAGCTTTGAGCATGCACAAGGCCCTCAGGAAAACACCCCAGGGCTCCAGATGCAGTTTGGGAACATCCTCACCCCGGCACAGCCACCCTGCTCCCCTGGGGACGCTCCCGAGCACATTCCTGAGCTGGGGAAAGGCTGAGACGAGTCCCGCTGGTGACATCGCCATCCTGAGCCACGCAGAGCTCCGGGCTTTGCTCCGGTTTGATGTCCCTCAGCCCTTGGCAGGTCCCTGCAGGCTCGCTGGGGGAGGATTGCCCTCCGGAAGGGCTGCCTGGACCTCACCCCCTGCTGTCCCTGCAGCTGGGAGCTGCTGGCACCGGCGTGTCTGCCTTCCTCCACTGCTGCCACCCACGCATCCCGTGGGGCATGGGGGAACAGGGCAGCACCAGGCTGGGAAAGGGGCTGTGACATCCAGGAACTGGCAGAGAGGTGGAAATGCTCCCCTCCAGCACTCAGCTGCCCCAAAGGGGGGCTGGGGACTGGTGCAGGGGTGCGGGTGGCATGGCAGGGTGTGCAGGTGTGCCCCAGGAGCCCAGCTCACCTCTGGCACATCCTGGCACAGTCCCAGTGTGACCAGCCCAGCCCCACTGGCCTCAGGGTCACACATGGGGCTCACCCTCTGTGTGAATTCGACGTACCCAGGGGAGCTGCTGCAAACTGAGGCCAAACACAAGTCGCCCTGATCTCCAGGGAATTCCCTGAGCCTCTAAAGAGAAACGCTGAGTCCAACCTGCCATCTGGGACCGGTCCTCGGTGTGCTGTGGCTCAGTGCCCACGCTGTGTCTCCTTGCTGTCCCCCAGCTGGCCGGCTCGGGATGGAGCTGTGCCCGTGCCCGAGTGCCTGTGCATGGCACCACAGGATCACAGGCTGCTTTCCCAGCACAAATCATCTCTCCTGCTCATCCTGGAGCCCGGCACGCAGTGGGAGTTCCAGCCTGCTGCTGGGGAAGCACCTCAGCGAGGCACAGAGCAGGGCTGCCCAAACCCACAGCACGGCGGCTGAGGGATCCTGTGTGATGTGCCACAGCTGGCAAACTGGGTGGCTGCAAGGGAATCGGCTCTCAGGCCCAAGAGACGTGCTTTTCCTTGGATTTGAGAGTGAGGGTGCTTCCTGCACACACTGGCGTGCTGTCACGCTGGAGAGCAGCCCTGCTGAGCCCTGGTTCTCATTTAGCTGAAGCCACAACTCCCTGCTGCTGCTGGGAGCTCAGGCACGTGCGCTCCGCAGAAAGGGAAAGGAGCCCCCAGGGCTTGGCACCCTCGCTCTCAGTTTGGCCCAGGAGGCCCTCCAGGAGGTGGGATGGCAGGACAAGCTTCGTGGCTGAGGGAAGGAGCCACAGCGATGCCATCACGGAGCCCAGCACGGTGCTGGCCACAGGAGGGGACTGTCCCACCCTGCTCTGTGCTGCTGCGGCCTCGCCTCGAGGGCTGGGGGCAGTTTTGGACACCGCAACAAAAGAAGGATCCAAAGATACTACAGAACATCCAAAGGAGGGACACAGGGATGGTGAAGGGTCAGGAGGGGCCACAGGAGGGGCAGCTGAGGGCTCTTGGAGTGTCCAGCTGAGCAGAGCACACCCAGGGCAGAGCTCAGGGAGCTGCAGCTCCTCCCCAGGGGCAGCTCCCAGCTCTGCTCTGGGACAGGGACAGCACCCAGGGCAGGGCTGGAGCTGGGCCAGGGCAGGCTCAGGCTGCAGAGCAGGGAAAGGTTCTTCCCCCAGAGGTGCTGGCACTGCCCAGGCTCCCCAGGGAATGGGCACGGCCCCGAGGCTGCCAGAGCTCCAGGAGCCTTTGGCCAGCGCTCCAGGGATGCCCAGGGTGGGGTTGTTGGGGGGTCTGGGCAGGGACAGGGGCTGGACTGGATGATCCTGTGGGTCCCTTGAGCTCAGGATGTTCTAGGATTGAAACTCCAAAACATCCAGGACCCGTGTCTGCTGTGGTCTCCTCCAAATAAAATTTCACCCACCTGCACAAGGCTCCAGGCAGGAGCTAATGCTGAGCAGGAACAGCCCACAGGAGGTAAAGGCTGAAGCTGTCTCAGGGGATTAAATATCCCTCACTGGCACAGTGTGGTGGCAGGGCCCCATCACTTTGTGTGTTTTTGGGGCACTGCTGGCCAGTCCCACTTTGCTGTGCCCCCAAAATCAGTTCTGACCCTGAGCAAGCAGCGCAGGCTGGCAGGGATGCTGAGACAGCAGCGACCCAGACCAAACGAGTGCTGTGCCCTCCTCCTGCCCTCCCTGGCTGTGTCTGTCAGCCTGGGCTCGGGCCCTTTCTCCCACTCCCTGTGCAGGAACACCTTGCCCCAGGCCTCAGGTGGTTGGTGGGAGCATCTCCTCTGTGTGTGTGTGTGTGCCGTGACTGCTCAAAACGCCATCTCCACGCAGTCATTAGAGGGTATTTATGGCCCTTATTAAACAGCAAGGGGGAAAAAGGAGCCCTGATCGGGGCAGTGAGGAGCCGAACTCGCTGGGCTGTGCAGACAGCAGGCGCCAGCCCAACGCGGACCCTCGGGGCCAGCACAGCCCCGCGAGGGGCGAGCGCTGTGTCTTTAACAGGAGCGGGCTGGGAATGTTCCTGGCAGGGCTGCACAGCCCAGCAGCGCAGCAGCGGCGGGGATAAAGCACGGGCTTGTTCAGCCGACGGAGAAAATGCCTCTTTCTGTGCTCATTTACCGCGTCCGGTGTCAGGGTCCGCAGCAGGGGACGAGCACGTGTCCCCCTGTCCCAGCGCCCTGGGTGCCACGCAGCCCCCGGGCTGCTGCGTGCATCGCGCCTCGTGTGCGGGCACTGCCCGCCGCAGTCCGGCCAACAGCCCGGACAGCGAGTGCCAGAGGTGCCGGGAGTCCCCAGGGTGGTGGGGAGGGCTGGGGGAGCGCCAGGAGCAGCGCTGGGTCCCACGGCTCCCAAAAAAGCGCCTCTCTCGCCTCCGCAGCATCAACCCAGCGGCGCGCTCTGCCCTGGCCCCGCTGCTGGCAGCGGCACGGGCACCGAGGTGGCACCGTCCGCAAGCCCTGCGGAGCTGCTGCAGCTCGGCATCCCCCCGGGTCCTGCCGCTGGGTGCCCCCGGCTCCGCGTCCTGCTCCCCCCGGGAACGCGGTGGCACCGGGAGCGGCGGTGCCAGCGTGTGCGGGAGACCTCCCTGCGCGGCCGTGGCTTTGGAGCTGTGGATTTGTAGCCTGGCTGCTTCCTAGCTCAGCATGCAAGACACTCTACAATTTTTAATTTGCCAAAAAAGCCCTCTTTTTAGTTTACAGGGACAGAAGGGGGACTTTTATGTGCAATCTGTACAGCTCTCCAGAAAGCACTTACATTTATGATGTTCATGAAATTTATAGCCAGTTGGCAGTGCTGCTCTCTCCTCTCCTCTCCACCAGCCACCCTGGCAGGATGGCAGACTATAATAAGCAAGCCACACATTCAAGTGGCATAAAAGGCATTTCTACAAGTTAGCCTCCTGCCCAGCCTTATAAACTCTAACAAGTCTCTAACAAGTAGGCAGGATCTCTTTATACCCAGGGAGAAAAACCCCTTTCAGAAATGGCCTTTTCACAAAGCCCACACCTTTCTTCTAATTAAGGTTAAATAGCTCCATGTTTTCTGGCCAATTTCATTCTTTCCCCTTATTCCCCTCTTAACAAGGCAGCCTTTAAAAAGACATCACTAATTGGTGTCTGCTTCTCACATACCATGCGTGCTTTGATAGTCAGTTAGAAAGCCTTCCCCATCGATCAAACTTCCACTGAAAGGCTGCTAATGTGCTCCATGTGTCTGCCACCAGACAAAGCCAAGTGGCGGGTCCCCAGCTCCCTTCTCCTCCTGTTCCCATACTCCCTCCCGGGGCCGGGGGTCCGCAGCCAGGTCTGCCCCCCGGCCGCGGCCTCCCTGGGAATAGCCCGGCCTCGGCATTGAGAACAGCGCGGGGAAGGAATGACTCCGCGATGTGTGTGGCAATTTGGAAATTAATGGGGAGTGGTTAAATGTTAAGGGTAGGATCTGAAGCAGAGCAGGCGAGAGAGCAATTGTCATGCTTATGAGACTGGAGGAGGGCCAGTGAGCTTTCCTGTGAATTCCAGTCTCCCCCGGTGCTTCAAGGATTCCTGGGGAGCGGGCTGGGGAGGGCGACGCTGCCGTGGCAAGGGGCAGCGATCCCCTCCGGCCCCCCGACCCTGCCGAGGACGGCGCTGCGAGGGAGGGAGCGGGGATTCTGCTGTTCCCTTTCCCTTGGCCATGGATGGGCACAGGCTGCCCCATCTGCAGCTCATCAGCCCTTCTCCAGCAGGTCCTGACCGCCGCGGGGCCCCGGGGAGAAGCCACGAGAGATGGTTGTCGTTAGGAGAGCGCTGCGAGCCAGACCCCCCATGGCCCTGCTCCCCCCAGCCCGGACACACTGAGGGGTTTGGGTTGAAAGGGACCTTTAAATGTCAACCAGGCCAGTCCCCCAGCCCTGCTCCTCCACCCACCATCGCAAGGACGATGCTGTGGATGTCCCAGCCCCGCTGTGGCTGTCTCCACGCCAGCTCCATGCCACACTCCCGGCTTAGAGCACAGCAAAGCTCCCGTTCTGGGCTGCTCTGGGGGGGTCTGAAAACACCAGCGGCTTAACCATGGCTGCAGGAGTCACCTAACTGGGCTCCTGAGCCTGGGGACACGCTAGGGCTCATGTCTGGAATGGAACCACAGCCTGGTTTTGGAGGGTTTGGCAGCACCACGGCCTGGAAAGAGCCTGACCCAGGCACCTCTCCCCAGCCACGGAACCAAAACAACCACCTGAGAGAAAAGAGGGTGGGGGCTGAGCTGCCTGGCGTGGGCTGGGCATGCAGGATCACAGCAGGATTTGCTGTGATGCTGTTCCAAACATCTCTCTGCCCCCAGCCTCCACATCTAATAAATGTTGGGCTTTTTCAAAGAGCAGTTACCTTTCCCACTGTAACTCACGCCTGGCTGCCACACCTTCCCCCAGGGTAAAGCCATCACCTGCAGGTTTAGAGGCCTCCAGTGGGGCTGGTAATCCTGGAAGTGTCTTCCAGCCCGGCCACAGGGGCTCTTTTCCTGGGGAGGGAGCCAAGGATTCCCAGAGGAGGCTGATGAGAGAAGCAGCCAACACCAGGCCCCTCTTTGGCACCCCTGTGGGACAGGCACACACTTGGCCCCAGACGCTCCATGGGGCAGCAGCCTGTGACTGTACCACAGTGACAAGGTGGCCGGGTGTCCCCAGGGCACACACGCACACTCTCCAGATACTTTTTCAGTGGTCATCTGTAGCCCTTTGTGCTGCTGGAGCCAGGGAGGGGAGACATGGTCGGCAGCCAGATGCTGGCTCCCTCCCAGTCCTCAGTGGGGCTTGTCAGCACCACAGGTTGTGCAGATGGAGACCTGCCAGCAAACAGCGTCCCCAAACCTCCCAGGCAGGCTGGCAGGTGCTTTCCCAGCTCTGCAGCCAGGGACAGAGCCAGGGGGACATGCAGAGCCCTGACACAGTTTTGGAAAGCCTCCTGCTTGCTGTGACCCTGCCACTCCTCTCCAGCCTTGGAGAGCTGGGCAGGTTGAAGGATTTCCTGGGGTTTTACAGCTTCATCCAGAGTTTGCTGCTGCAAAACAGCACAGGAGCAGGATCTTCTCTCTCCATCACGCTTGGCACTTTGCTCCTCTGGCAGGGAAGAGCACTCAGCAGCTCCCAGTGCTGGGCACGGCAGCCCTTCCCCAGGCTGGTATGCCAGGGCTGAGGGCATCTCCCAGCTGCCCTCCACACCCAGCTGAGACTTGACACAGCCGCTGCCGTGGGAAGCCTGTCAGGGCAGAGACGCCGGGCATGTGCTGTGGTGCCTCCAGACAACGGGGAAATGACACACCTGCTGGTGCACAGCTCATTCACAGGGCACTGCTGCTGCTGCCTCAGCCTCTCAGCAGCTCACAGGTGTGACTCGGGTGGCTAGGAGCCCACATTTCCCACTGCACAGCCCTTTGTGCAGCTCCTGCCGCTTCCCCGGCTGGGGTCTGGCTCTGCGCCCACAAATCTTCCTGTAGGAGGAAGTGAAAGGCTTTCCAGCACACAGGGAGCACAGTCCCACAATCCACATGAGCCTTTGTGTGTCAGCTGGGATCTCCAGTGGTGTGAATCGAAGTGAATCACAGAATATCCTGAGCTGAAGGGACCCACAAGGATCACCCAGTCCAACCCCAGGCCCTGCACAGACACCCCAACAATCCCACCCTGTGCCTCAGACCATTGCCCAAACTCTTCTGGAGCTCTGGCAGCCTCGGGGCCGTGACCATGCCCTGGGAAGTGGGACTGGCACCTTGCTCTGTCCCCTAAAGCTAACAGAGCCTGACAGCACAGCTGCCTCAGCAGCACCCCTGGCTCCTGCCTTTACCTCCCAGCACTGCTCCAGCACCAGAGAGGACAGGAGCAGCCAGGTCCCACAGATGTCCCATCCCTGGAAGTGTCCAAGGCCAGGCTGGACAGGGCTTGGAGCAGCCTGGGATAGTGGAAGGTGCCCCTGCCCATGGCAGGGGTGGAATGGGATGGTCTGTAAGATTCCTTCTGACCCAAACCATTCCACACCTCTGTGATGATTTTATGATGACTTTGACCCCACCAACCCCATTTCACAGCAGCGTCTGACCCACAGGGAGCCTGCAGGGCTCCGAGCCCCAAGCTCCTGACAGGAGCCAGGGCTACCTGAGTGCTCAAGCACCTCATTACACAACTGAACCAATCCTCCTGTATCAGATGTCCTGCCTGAACATCTGTGCTGCCAGGGGAGGTGGCCACACGTGCAGCACCAGCTCTCCAGAGGCAGGAGGGAGCCTGCCAGGGGCTTGGGATCAGAGCTGTCCTCGTGTCGGGCTGTTGTAATGAAGTGCCTGGGGAGAGGTACATGAAACAGGGCCTCTCTCATCTGAGTGTCTGTGCAGCATAATTACCGTGCTGAAAGCAGCGTTTGCAGGGGAGGGGGGTAGCCCAGGCCCTCGGCAGAGGTGCCTGGTGCAATTCAAGAAGCTCTGGGGGCCCTGGGACGTCTCACAGGGCTGGCAGATGTGACACGGGATCTACGGGACAGCCGTGCCCTTCTGGCACAACAGATGGCGGCCAGGTGGGCTACCCCGGGCTGCCTCAGGTGGCACTGGGTGTCAGCAGCGGGCTGCCAGGGGACACACCTGAACGCAGACACCTGATCCGTGTGTGCAAACACCCGGCCCTCACAACCCACGTGGGTGGCTTTTCCACATCTGCCCCTCCGTGCCTCAGTTTCCCCATCCCTGTCATGGGGCCACACGGCTTTGTCACCCCCACACCTGTGCTGGGTGTGTCCAGGCAGCCCATCTGCACCCCCTGACTCGGACTGGCTCTGCCAAGGGGGTCCAGCCCTGGTCTGAGTCACCCCTGGGCGCTCGCTCCCCTCTCTCTGCCTCCATTAACACCGTGCCTCATTCCTAAATCCATCTCCTGTGGATCTGCCTCCAGCTGCTGGTCCTTGGTCTGCCTTTCCCAGCCAGATTAAAGGGCCCTTTAGTACCTGGGATTTTATCCCCATGAAGGCACTTACACGCTGCAATCAAAACACTTCTGAGCCTTCCCTCTGAGGAGCTGAGCAGCCCAGACACTGCAGCTCTCTGCGAGGCTTTGTCCTTTGTCCTGCCCTCTGCTGCTCGGGGGGCTCCTCTCGGGGCTCCCTTCACCCGGGATGGCTCTGCCCCAGGGCTTTGCCCTTGCCCTGCAGCCAAGACTCTGCTGCCTGCACAGCTCTGTGCAGCTGAGGGGCCTCCCCATCTCACCTCTGTTTTTTTCAGCTTTCCTTGGCCACACAAAAATGCATCTTTCAGCTCTGACCTGGTGCAAGGACTTCACAGGTGAAGGTATTGCTCCTCTCTCCATTGCCTTGGGACAGCTCGGTGCCCGCATCACGTGGATGGGGAAACTGAGGCAAAGGACAACCAGGAAGTTTGTGGTCCTGGGAAGAGCCCCTGGTGCCCCAGCTCCTTTGCAGAGTCAGAGCAAGCTGCTCTCTTCAGAGCCTGCCAAGGTGGGAGGGGGTCACCCCACCCAGGTAAAGCCCCCAGCAGGTCCTGGCAGGGACCTCTGAGCACAGGGGGGTGCAGTGGCCCTGCTGCCTCCGGGCAGTGACACAGCACAGGCCAAATGGCCAGAGGGCGAGCAAGAGGCCATCAAGGACAGAAAATGAAGAGGCAGAAGGATATCCCTGAAGGGCAGCACTCACACACATGCTGGCTTTGTCTTCTGGCCCCGTGGGTGGCCCTCTCAGGGAAGGCCATCAGAGCACATTGCAGGGTGCCCCAGACGCGGTGCCCAGTGTCACCAGAAAGCTCTGGAACAGTCAATCAAACAAACTCCTGCAAGTCTGTAGCAGAAAACGAGGAAAGGAGCAACATCCAGCCCGGTTTGTCAGGAGCACAGTGTGTCACACAACCCAATTCCTCACCAGGAAGCAGTGGCCTGGCAGAGGCTGTGCCTTGTACCCAGATATGCACAAGGCTCTTGGCAGGGTCGCTCCAGATATTCTCCCAGGCAATACCTGGAAAAATGGATGGGAGAGAAGTCAGGTGAGGGGCAGTGCGAGGGGTTTGGGAAGCTCAGCACTGGCTCTTTACCTCCAGTGCACCTTTTTCTTCATGAGCAGTCCGGGAACACGAGAGGGAAGGGGGCACATGGAGGCAAACCCCACAGTGAGCTGCAGCAAGCCTACAGGACAGCATGGCCAAGCATTTCCTGGGATGTGCTTGCAGGAGCAGCCTGTGGGATGCACCAGCCCAGCCTGGGCTCTGCTGAGGGAGCCGTGGGCTTTGGGTACCACAGGCTAAAAAAAACCCTGTCCAAAATAGGCTGAGCCCAAAGAAGAAGGAGAAGGTGGGAATGTTGTGGGCAGCAACCCCCAAGCACCAGGGGAGCTCAGCCCAGCCTTGTTATCCCTCCTGAGATGCTCAAGCAGCCACTTCAGGGACCATCTCTGGTCACTCTGCACCCAGGATCACCCTCCTGACCTGCCCCCAGCCCTGCTGGACAGCTGAGCCTGGACACTGGCAGCTCCTTCTTCTCTGGCCAAGGAGAGCCCAGATTCACCCCTGCATGACAGCAGCAGAGCAGGTGCTTACACAGGGCTCCAGCAGCTCCCATAGACCTGCAGACACTCCTAAAACAACATTTTTTCCACCTGAACACCTTCATTTTTAGGCTGCGGGTGCATGATGTGGAGAGGACCCTGTCCCTACCCCACCAAAGCATTGAGAGTGTTGGGATTCCTACACAAGAGATCCAAATGAGGTGTTTTTAGGGACTGGGATGCATGTGCTCATTTAGTCATTGCACACATAAATAAAATGTCTGAATACAGGTTTTTTGGGGGAGGGAGAGACTCAGCAGCCAGGGAGCAGAGACAGGTGAGCCGAGGAGAGGGGACAGGCAGGGACAGAGGCTGGCTCTGGCTGAAGGACGGGATGCTGGCCAGGAGAAGATGCTGGACAGGGCTGGGAAGTGGCCACATCCGCACAGCCCTCCCCATCCCAGCAAGGCTGAGGGCTCAGACCTTCCCCCAGCTCCTCCTTCCCTCCCCTGGCCCAGCAGGGTGGCAGTGGGGTGGCAGCGGGGTGGCAGCGGAGTGGCAGCGGGGTGGCAGCCGTCCCCCAGCCTGTCAGATCCATCCCAGTGCCTCTCCTGGTTCCGGTGCAGGGTGCCCCGCTCCTGGCCGCATGAGCGACTCTGAACAGAAGAGGCAAAACAAGCAAAGGCCACCCCTGGAAAGCCGAGTGCCAGCTCTTGACAGCTCCCACGTCCTGCCCCCAGCTCGTCAGCACGGCTCGGCTCCCCCCGGTGTGACACCTGTCTGTCTGTGTGAGCTGGCAGCCGTCACCCCACGGGAGGGGACAGGATGCCGCCGGTGCCACCTCGGGAGGAGCATCCCGGGGGTCAGGCTGCTCCCAGCCCCAGGGAGGGGGTGCAGGTGTGCCCCAGGTGTGCTCCAGCTCCTGAGGGGTCCCTGGGGATGAGCCTCCTCTGACAGACACGTGAGGGTGGGCACTGCTGTCACACGGGGAGAGAGAGCAGGGATGCAAGGAGAGGAGTGGGGTTATCTCGTGAATGAGCTCATGATCTCATGATCCCAGGCACTGCCAGGAAGGAACACAAGGTGCTGGGAGGGGATCTTGTTGGGATTTTTGGGGTTCTGTGAGGCAAAGCAGTGACAGGGCAAGGGAGAGTGGCTTCAAGATGAAAGAGAATAGATTTAAACATCAGAAAGAAATTGTTCCCTGAGAGGGTGGGCAGGCCCTGGCACAGGGTGCCCAGAGCAGCTGTGGCTGCCCCTGGATCCCTGGCAGTGCCCAAGGCCAGGCTGGATGGGGCTTGGAGCAACCTGGGACAGTGGGAGGTGTCCCTTCTCATGGGAGAGGGACACATCTTTAGTGTCCCTTCCAACCCAACCCACTCGTGGTCCTCCTGTTCAGTAACACTGGAGATGGAGGCACGGGGACAGGGAAGCAGCAGGAAGTCAGGATGTATTGACAGAGTGGAATCCACTGCTCCTGGAAAGGGAAATAATTTCCTTCAAACTGATGGGTGACCTTAGCTCTGCCCCTGGGCTCAGGTGGCACGGCCGTGGTGATGGGGCTGGGTGTCTGCAGGCCAAGGTCACGCTCACAGTGACACGAGAGGTCCCCAGGGAAGCCACAGGGCCAGGCAGCCCTGAGGAGCCCTCAGGTGTCCCTGTGGTGTGACTGCCTGCAGGGGTGTCCCCACAGGCACAGCACAACAATGTCCACAGGGAGCAGGAGCTGGTGGCACCTCTGAACCCACCAGCACTGCCATCAGTGGCCCCTGCACAGCACAGGGGTCACCTGGCTGTCACCTCACACAGGGCACTGGGGACGCACACTGAACACAGCAGTGCCCAGGGACCTCCCTCAGCTCCCCAAACTCCCCTTTCTCCCCACACTGGAGGAACTGGGGCTTGTGGGGTGGCTTTGGAGCAGCGGAGTCCTGGTGCCTCAGCCAGGCCAGGGTGAGCCTCCAGTGCCAGCCAGAGCAGGAGGTGGGCAATGTCTGAGGGGAGGAGAAGCTTCTGCAGGCACAGGGCAGACAACCTGATCTAGTGAGTGACACCCTGCCCATGGCAGGGGGTTGGAACTAGATGATCTTGAAGTTCACTTCCAACCCAAACTGCTCTGTGATTCCACGACCTGCTCCTGCTCTCTGCAGAGAGGAGGCCTTGCTTTGGCTGCAGGTTCTGCTGGGTGATCATCCTTGGCCAGCATGGGGCTGCAGGGGCTCCTCTGTGCCATGGGCAGGGGTTTGTTCTTGTCTCAAGGCCTTGCAGGATAAAGTGTAGAAAAAATGGCAGAGAATTGCTGTGAGGAGGCACCTGCCAGGACCTGCCAGGACCTGTGTGCTCTGTTTGCAGCCTCAAAGGAAAACTGGGGCCAGGGAAAGCACAGCTGTACTCAGTGGTTTTGAAGAAGTCTGGATGTGCTGGAGCAGGGTCAACAGCTTCTGTCAGTGATCTTTAGGGTTCCTTCCAACCCAAACTTCTGTGCATTGTCAAGGACTGACAGACACTTAGGGCCCACCGTTTTAGCTCCTTCTGGAAAAACTGCACAAGGATGAACCTGCAGAGAACCAGGACCCGCCAGGTAAGAGGGGACAGACTTTGCTGGGGTGTCCAGAAATCTCCTCCATTAGACTTTTGTCTGGGAAACTCTTGACAGATCAGCTGGAGTCTCCAGGAGGTTGGAGACGCCACAGGTTTTAGTGACGGGGAACTGCAGGAGCACAAACCAGAGCCAGGCACCACTAGACCTCCCCAGGATGGGCTCCCAGCCCACAGAAAAGGACCATGGAAGCAGCCCCTGCCTCCCAGCTGAGTGCTCCACACCCCTGTGTCCTGCTCCAGCTTCTCCTCTCGCTGTGAATGCCTCAGCCTGGAGTGAGATCAAGAGCCAGAGGTCACCCCAGGCAGGGGGAATGGCCAGGACATTTCTGAGCTGCTCTGACACAGGTGATGGTGGGAACACCCTGAGGGGCTGGTTGGATTCAGCTGGGGGGGGATTGGTGCTCTGTGTGTGTGCATAAGGCAAATGTCAATGCAAGCAGACGTTTAAAGGTAAAATTGGTGTTAAAAATAATGATTACGATAATGCTGCCACCAAGAATAACTGTGCAAACACTGACAGAGAGAGGGCAGGGATGGCCTGGGTTCTGACAAACGTCTGTGCTTGGAGAGCTGCGACCAGTTTGGGTTTGGGAGCTGGGAAAGGGGCTCAGCCTGGCGAAAAGGAGGCTCAGGGGGGACCTTGTGGCTCGGCACAACTCCCTGCCAGGAGGGGACAGCCGGGGGGGTCGGGCTCTGCTCCTAGGGAACAGGGACAGGAGCAGAGGGAATGGCCTCAGGCTGGGCCAGGGTTGGCTATTAGGCAGAATTTCTTCATGGAAAGAGTGGTCAGGCATTGGCAGGGGCTGCCCAGGGCAGTGGTGGATTCACCATTCCTGAAGAAGAAACGACTGGACGTGGCACTCAGTGCCCTGGGCTGGTGACAAGGTGGGGAATGGTCACAGGTTGGACTCGATGGTCTGGGAGGGCTTTTCCAGCCTCAGTGATCCTGTGATTCCGTTTGGGCTGGGCAGGTCTGGCTGGGGCCTGGGCTCTGCTGCCCAGGAGCTGCAGCCCTGGGGGTTCCTGCTTGCACAGCCCAGCCAGGCACTCCTCATAGCACTTATGCAACTCTGGAAACAGCCAGAACATGCACTGGTGCCTCTGGAAAGCTTTGGGATTGATTTCAGGTCCTGAACAAGAAATGGTCACGAAGGCAGGAGCTGTGCTCTGTCACATAAGGGACTAATTTTGGGGTCTTTGTGGCAGGGATGGGTGAGTGTGTGGGAACCCCTGATGGCAAAGGGGCTCTGGGCCTGTTTCTTCTTCCAGCCCCACTCTGCCCCGTCCTACCCACCACAGGTGATCAGCCTGCAGTTGTTTCCCTGTCAGCTGAGAGAATCCTGGAATCCCAGAAAGGTTTGGGTTGGAAGGGACCTTAAAGCTCACCTCATTCCACCCTCCTTCCACGGGCAGGGACACCTCCCACCATCCCAGGCTGCTCTCATCCAGCCTGGCCTTGAACACTTCCAGGGATGGGGGTCTGCAGTTCCCTCTCATTACTACCCAGTGCAGCAGAAGGAGGATTTTTGCCATTGCCTTGGAGCAACTGTGCTCTTAAGTTTCTTCCAAGACTCACACCAGGGCCGCTTCTCTGCATGTGTGGTCCCTTGGACTGCGTAGAGCTCATAAATAAATAAGGAGAAAAGTTCTTAATCTTCATTCGAAAGCTCCTGGTATCACAATGCTGCTGCACAAAAGCCATCTTATTAGCCCCAAGTGCAAAATGCTGCCTTTTCTTGCAGAAGCTCATTAATTGCAGGTCACCATTCAACAAGAAAGATGAGGCACTTGAGTTCTTCAGGCTCTCATTAGCCACCGAGCTGAACAGTATGTGTGAAATTAACAGTCACCTGAGTACCTCTATAATTTCATAATTATTAGGCCTAATGGGTTAGTCTCTGCCAAATGGTTTTAACTCCTTCCTAGCCAGAGCAGGGAATCGCATGAGACGCCGAGGTTGGCGCGTTTCACGAGTTTTATAACCATTTAACAGCTTTCTTGTGGAAATAATAAGGAGAGGAAGTTTCCAGGATCATGTACTGTTTGCATTTTTTAACATATGTTTAGCTTTTAATTATTCATATCCAGCGCGCCAAGGAAGCAGATAGCCTGTATCCCGGAGAGTGGGTGAAAGAGCTTTCTCTGCAAAGGGATTTTAATTGGTTTTAAAATGTGTTCTGCGTGTGTGTTTATATTTGCGTGTGTGTGTGAGAGCCGAGCCTTTGGTTTCTCTTCTCCTTGATGATTACATTACATTATTTCCCGTCTCTTACGTTTTTATTTATCTTAGGCTTAAAAAGCAAAATCAGAGCTGAGATTTCTGTCTCTGCTTTTGAACTCGAGAAGCTTGGAAATGGCACTGCCTTTTAATGGGGATTTTCTCCTGCTTGAATCCAGCCCAGGCAAGCAGCCCGGAGGGGAAGGCTGCCTCTCACCTCCAATCACTAATTGTTTTCCTTGTGGTTCCTCTCACAGTCCGGAGCATGGGCGACTCATTCCAGGTGGGAACAAGCACAGCACAACCCCCCAAGCCTGGGGTCACCTGGTGGGGGGCTCTGGCCCCGTGGCCATCACCCCACAGAAAAGCAGCCCCTTCCCTCCTTCCATCCCTTCCAAGCTGGGCACTGGGCACTATTCCAGCCTGTCCCCAACACTCCGGTTTGATAGCTTTTAAATTTGCTTTAAAATCATCTCCACACCCAGTCCAGAATGGGTTTTACTGGGAATGCTGTGCTCTCCTCCGGGATGTAAATCCCTTTCCCACTGCTTTCAGCCTTGATGAGACCCTTAGCAGTGATGAGAGGACACAGATGTGACAGCAGCAGGCCCAGGAAAGAGGTTAATGGTTGGACCCGATGATCTTGGAGGGCTTTTCCACCCTTAATGATTCTGTGAGGCGTTTGAAGTCCCCCTCAGAGCCTTGTTTTCAGGAGGGGACTGATCTCTGCAGCCAGGGGGTGGTGCAGGCACTCCCCACCTCGTGCTGGGGGCTGGTGGCAGGAACGGGGCACAAGGAGCACTTTGGCTGCCAGGGACCTGCCCTGAGCTCAGGTGTGGCCTGCTCTCACCTGGAGGAGCCCAGCACAGCCCCGAGAGCGACAAACACAACCTTGCTTGGTGACAAGAGGTGGCCTTGGCACTGTGATGGTGGCAGCAGAGCTGCAGCTGCTGCTCCAGCCCTCAGCTCTGCCAGCCTCAGCCCTCTGCTCTTCAACCCCGTCACATTTGCAGGTTTGGGGGTTTTTTGTTGGTTTTTTTTTTGGCTCATGCTGTCCTGAGATTTGTTCTCATTGTGCAAGAAGTGGGGGGCAGCAGGGACCCCCCAACACCTGTGACACAGCAAAGTCCCTGCCCTGAGGGCCAGGGCCCGGGGCGCTTGTGGCATCAGCAGGAGCCCGGAGCATCCCAGGGCTGTGCCTGCAGGGAGAGCAGGGGTGGGTTTCTCAGGGCAGGAGCCAGCTGGGAGATCCACAGGCCACGGGAAAAGAGCGAGGCCAGGATGCAGAGGCTCGGGTGGACCCCAGAGTCGGGCCCCATGAGCTAATCCTCCGTGGTGGAGCTCCACTCCCGCCTCTGCCGGTGCTGGGAGATCAAGGCTGGGAGGAGGGAGGGTCTTCCCTCACTTTAGGTGCTGGGGAAACGTCTCCTTCGCTGATATTTCACCTTACCTCTCCTTGCCACATCTGTCAACTTCTGCTAATTACCGAGTTTGCTATCACCCTCTGCACTGATGTGAAGGGTAGGGAAAACAGAAAAAGGAGGTTAAGGGATTCTACAATTATAAATGATGTCTGGCAGGCTAAGGTACCATATAATGCATTATAAGCACTTAAAAAGCTAACCCATTCTGTCTTCTTTCTTTGGCATAAATAATGGCTTTTTTATGAATAAATCATGCAGCCAAGGTCTCTGAAAATAGCAGGAACCTGGAGCAGAATGTCTCCATCCTCATTTTTGCTAGGACAGCAGAGAAGTCAGCAATCCACTCCATCACCACTGATAAACCGGGGCGAGTGCAACTCCCAGTAATGAAGGAGGGAGATAAAGTTTCGGGAGGGTGAGCGGGGCAGCGGGATATTTCTGCCAAAGCACCGCCTGCACCCGGGCTCCAAATGAAACATAATGGACTCCGAGGAGATAAGCATTTTTTTTTTCCCTGCCCCATGAATAAAGCAAGACCTCATAACTCATAGACAGGCAAAGCTGCCAGCAACTTAAAAGTGCTTCCTTCTGCTTCTGGTTTGTGTTTCCTTTTAATGAAGCTGCTCCAAAGCCGAGGGGGAGCTCAGAAGTGGGGCTGGAAGCAAACCCTGCCTTTGCGCGTGTGGAGTCCGGCTGGCTGCGGGCGCCGGGGAGGGCTGGGTGGGCTGGGAGGG
>WAAE01017136.1:27808-39622 GCA_013400495.1 Nicator chloris
AGGTCCTGGGGGTGCAGGGAGGAAGGTCCTGGGGGTCCAGGGAGGAAGGTCCTGGGGGTGCAGGGAGGAAGGTCCTGGGGGTGCAGGGAGGGAGGTCCTGGGGGTCCAGGGAGGAAGGTCCTGGGAGTCCAGGGAGGGAGGTCCTGGGGGTGCAGGGAGGGAGGTCCTGGGTGTGCAGGGAGGAAGGTCCTGGAGGTCCTGCTGCCCTGCCAGGGTGGGGGCCCTGCCTGTGGTCTGGGCTGGGGGATAGCTGGGGGCACAGGGGCTCTGCTCAGCCCTGGCTGTGTCTGCACCCGGCTTTTTGCCCCTCCAAAGGGTCTCTCCTCTTCGGGCAGGTGGGCACCCGCCCATTCCTCTTGCCAAGGGTCCTTCCCGCCTCCCTGGTGCGGCTGGGACCACCCAGAGGGAGCCACAGCAAGGCAGGGCTGCAGGTTTGGAGCTGCCTGGCTCAGGGTCAGGCTCCTTGTGCTCCCCGTGCTCCCCGCACCCCAGCCCAGCCCTGGGTGCTGCCCCAGCCCTCTCCCCCAGGCACAGCCCACCCTGCTCTTTCTGGGAAGTCGGTGAGGAAAAGCTCATCCCCTTTAAAACCCCATCCCGTGTGGGTGTGGGGCAGGGCAATCTCCGTCCTCATCCTGCAGCAGGCGGGGTGGGGATTCACATCCACCCCCAGCCCCTCGTGGGTCTCCTGCAGGACCAAGGCTGCAGAGCAGGGCTGGGGGCACCAGCACAGTCCCCTGCATCAGCCAAGCCTGGTGGAACCTTTGAAGGATTTCAGGACTTCCCCAGCACACCCTGAGCTGCAGCACCAGGTGCCAGAGCCCGCACAGATCATGAGATGCTCCTGGACAGAGGGACTCTGGCACTGGTCCTGCCCCATGGCTGGAGAAAAGCCCCACAGTGGGGCGTGGGGACAGCCCTCAGGATGCTCTGTGGGATGGGGACATTGGGTGTCACTCCCTCTNCTTCAGGGCTGGGCAGAGTTCCCACAGCTCCCCAGCACCCCTGAGCTGCAGCACCAGGCGCCAGAGCCCGCACAGATCATGAGATGCTCCTGGACAGAGGGACTCTGGCACTGGTCCTGCCCCGTGGCTGGAGAAAAGCCCCACAGTGGGGCGTGGGGACAGCCCTCAGGATGCTCTGTGGGATGGGGACATTGGGTCTCACTCCCTCTGCTCACACCCCGGCAGGAGCAGCCCTTGTTCCCTGCTGGGACACAGAATTCCACTGCAGCCTTCACCTTCCTGGACCAAGAGACGTGTTTGTCATCAAGTCCTTTCCATGCACGGGGCAGGGCAGGCTGCACCAGGAGAGCCAAGGAGCTTCCAGCAAGAGCAGCTGGTGCTCAGCAAGGACAGGGGCTCTGTATTCCCAGCAGGGGCTGAGCACCTGCCAGGTGTGTTTGCAGCAGGGCCCAGCCTGGGATGTCACCCAGGACCAAGGGGAGTGACAGGAGCCAAGGTGTCTGCTGGCAGAGACCCCTGCCTTGCCCACCTGGTTGTGGCCCCACAGGTCCTACCAAGGAATGATTTCTGAGCTTGGTGCTGGTGGGTTTGGGGAGGAGGACTCCGAGAGCATCACCTGCAGTGCTCAGCACAGTGCCAGCCTGGCAGAGCCTCCTGCAGCATCCCGGAATCCGCAGGGCACGGGGGAAAGCCAGAATCCCACAGGCTCACGGGCTGTGAATCAGCAGCCACGGGCACCGAGTCCCTGCTCTGGGGCTGGGATTACACCCTGGAGTCCTGAGGAGCTGCTGCTGCTGCTCCCCAGAACCAGCAGTGCTGCTGGGGCTGGGGCTGTGCCAGGGGAGGGAAGGACAAAGCTCCAGCCTGTCCTTGGAGGAGGATGAAGGGCAGATGGAGGGGGAAATGGAGCAGGGAAAAAGGCAGAAGTGACTTTTGACAAGGACCTGGAGTGACAGCACATCACACTGACAGAGGGCAGGGTTAGATGGGGTATTCAGGGTGCCCAGAGCAGCTGTGGCTGCCCCTGGATCCCTGGCAGTGTCCCAGGCCAGGCGCGATGGGGCCTGGAGCAGCCTGGGACAGTGGGAGGTGTCCCTGCCACGGCAGGGGGTGGAACAAGGTGATCTTTGAGGTCCCTCCCAACCCAGACCATTCCCCAGTTCAGTGATTGGGGCTGTCCTGAGCAGGGCCAAATGCAGGGACACCTTTGCCCAGCTGCCCCCAGTGCCAGCGCTCTGCCCTCGGAGGGAGAGAGCACCTGGGACTCTGCTCTATCAAGACCTGTTCTCTGGGGACATCCTGCCAACCTCCCTGAGCAGTAAATGACATCTCCCTGTGCACACACACCTGGGAGAGACCCTCTGCCCGATTATTTTGGGGCCAAGCTCAGCGAGAGCTCAGCAGGGGCGGGCACAGCCTCAGAGCCCCCCCGTGCCCACCTCTGCAGCTGTGGCACACTCAGTCACCAGCACCTGGTGCCAGAGGCTCCAGCTGGAGCTGCATTCCCTGCGAGCTCCTCCTGAGCTGGCAGCTCCCCAAGCCCCTCGGGGGGCTGGGAGGTGCAGCCGAGAGATCTGAAATCACTCACCCACACCTGTGAGAACACACACACACAGCCACCTCCCCGGGGACACAGGGCTTTGAGAGGGGTGTCACTGGACTCTGTGACACCCCTCACACACCCCTGGCACACACAGGGGGTCCAGGCTGCGGATGGAGGATCTTTGAGCTTCCCCAGCAGATCTTTCCCTGTCTCTCTTTTTGCTGCAGGGAAGTGAAGGTTTCCTGGGGACAGCTCCTCCTCCTCCTGCTCCGGGTGTCCCCGGCCCGCACACGGTGTGTCAGCCCTGCAGCCCATGCCCAGGGGGTCCCACGGAGGATGAGGAGCAGGGAAGGAGCTCTGCCTGCCCTCCTGCTGGCTCCTCCTGGCAGCCCCCAGGCCAGGTGGCTGCGTTGCTTCCTTGGGCTCCGTTCAGCACAAGCAGCTTGTGCTGTTTCTCCTCCTCCCTGGGGTGGGCTGCTCATTTTTGCCCCATAAGACAATGCCCCTTTTCAAAAACAAAGAAATTATAAAGTACATACGAACATATGGTAACATATATTCCAGGCTGCCTATGTGGCCAATTTTCTGTATGTTACCATATGGTGCCGCGTATTTAGCAAAAATATAACTCGACTGTTTCTCTTTCCATATGGGGATTCTTTTGCCTTAATTAATAACATTGAGCAAAAACTCTTTCTAAGGTTTCCAAGATTTCTGCGAGGGAGTATCTTATGACAGACACGTGCTCCTGAAGGCTTTCCTCCTCACTTGTCTGCACCCTTCTGTCGCTGTCCCCTTCCACGTGCTCCGGGGGCAGCTGTGGGGACATCTGCCCGTGGGGTTGTTGGGAGGGGGATGCTGCTCCCTGGCTTGGCTCCCAGCTCAGGGAGCTCCTGTCCCCCTCAGGACCCGGCTGCAGCTCTGGGGATAACACAGTGCCTGTGGGCTGGATCCCCCCGGCTCAGCCCCAAGCTGAGTTAATGGAACAAAGGGGAAGTGGAGGGGGAGCTGGTGCAGCAGAGAGCATTGGTGGCCGCACAGGGCCTGCTGTCCTCAAAGGGGCAGAAAGCTGCACACGTTGCAGCTCTCCAATTGAGCCTCTCAAGTGTTATCTCAGAGAGCAGTGAAATATGGCAGAGGATCCTCTCAGGACGAGCCCACGGCCAGTGCCCGTGAGCTGAGCCAGCTGTGTGCCGGTGGGATGGGGTGTGAAGGGTCAGTGGCACAGCCACAGCTGCCACAGACCCTCCTGCTCGCCCAGCCAAAGCCTGTCGATGAAGACAAACCTCTGTGGCTGCAGAAGTGTCCCTTGTCCCCCAGGGATGTTCCTGCCGTGCGGGCAGAGTGGAGCTGGCACGGGGAAGGAGAGCAGGGACAGCAGGGGAGATGCTGGATCTCTGCCTCTCCCCATTGCCCGGGTCCTGCTGGAGATGCTGAGCTCCCTGTCCTCCTCCTGGGGTGGGATGGGACACAGGCAGTGCCTGGGGGCTCAGCTTTGCTGTGGGGTGAGCCCGTCCCTCCTGCTCAGCAGCAGCACATCTCAGCAGGCACTGCCCCACTCCCACCAACAGGCAGAACCCTCCTGGGGCTCTGCTTGAGTGTCCTCAGCCTCCCTCAGCCCACAGATCCTCCTTCCCTGCGCTGCTGGAGCCCAGCTCTGTCTGTGGGATGGGAAGGGGTGACTGCCCTGCCCTCGGCTGTGAACAGGGTGGGTGCTCGGCTCCCCCTGCCCTTCCCCTGCAGCACCCAGTGCAGCCCAGGGAAGGCTGGTTGTGGGCAGGGTCAAGGCTCCAGGCTCAGGGGGAACCAGGGGCTCCTTGTCTGGGCTGCCCCATCACCCAGCTCCTCACACCCCAGAGCTCCTCGTGTCAGGGAATTTCTCTTCTGTGGAGGTCTCCAGGAGCTCTCCAAACTCCTTCTGCCCCTACCTGGTCCAGTCCCCCTCCTGCTGCCTCACAGCACCTCCCCACATCCCTCAGCTGTGTGTGGGTGCTCTGGGGTCCACAGCAGGTACCTCCTGCTCTCTGGGAAGGCCTCCTCCATGGGGTGTTTGGGACACCCTTTGGGACGCAGGTCCTGGGCATCCCCTTCCCGTGCCATTAATCAGAGTCTCTCAGGCGTGGGTTGAGCCAGCTGCCCTGCTCAGCCCTGCTGGCTTCATCCAGCTCCCTTGGACAGCTGGGATGGGGAGGGAAGTCCCTCATGGGCTTTGTGCAACTTCTTGCAGGGTTCACTGGGCAGTCAGGGCAGTCCTGTGCAGCTTGGACAAAACAGCTGGGTCTGCTCCTGGTGTCTCAGCCTCTTTCTGCACCTCCAGAGCTTTCCTCGAGGACCTGAGCTGACCTGGAGGCCAGGTCTCTGCCCAGCTCTGCCACCTCCAGCTGGTGCCCATCCCCTGAGCACCCCCCCAGCGCATCCTGGCAGAGTGGGGCACGAGGAGAGCTGGCAGAGTGGCAGTCAGCAGCACCTCCATGGCAGTGGGGCACTGCCAGCACCTGGTGTGCAGCTGCTCCCGGCTCAGCACCTCGCAGCTGCTCCCCCATTTCCTGCCAAAGCCCAGAGCAGGACTCACTCAGGGTGGGACATGTGCAGAGCAGGACTCGGGGTGGGACATGTGCAGAGCAGGCCATCCTTGCAGCCACATGGAGATCAGCCACGGCCTGAGAGCCCCGCTGGGGACTGTGTCTGGCTGCTGGCTTGGCCATTCACAGGGTGGCTTTGGGCTCATGCCTGGGAAGGCTTTTCCAAAGGGCAGCACACCAGGGCTGCACCAGCAGCCAGGATTCCTGAATTTGCATCACAGGCTGGTTGTATCCAGGCTGAGGTACTGGTGGGATGCAAATCACAGAATCAATCACAGAACCATAGAATCACAGGATCACAGAATCACAGAACCACAGAACCACAGAATCACAAGATCACAGAACCACAGAATCACAGAATCACAGAACCACAGAATCACAGAATCACAGGATCACAAGATCACAGAACCACAGAATCACAGAATCACAGAACCACAGAATCACAGAATCACAGAACCATAGAATCACAGGACCACAGAATCACAGAATCACAGAATCACAGAACCACAGAATGGTTTAGGTCAGAAGGGCCCTAAAGACAATCCAGTTATCCTGCCACGGGCAGGGACACCTTCCCCTAAACCAGCTTGCTCCAAGCCCTGCTGCAGGAGAGCAGCCCCTCTTTGGAAGGGTGTCCCTCAGCCAGGCTGCATTGCCACCACAGCTCAGACCAGAACAGCCTCTGACCTCTCCTGCCCAAACCTCTTGGCACAAATCAAGTCCCACCCTCGCAACAGGCTGCCAGCCGGGCTCGCACGAGGGCCGTGGGCTCCTGGTGACGTGGTGGCATTCAGAGATGGCACTGGGAGAAGGTCAGTGCGTGCAGAGCAGGCACAGCTGTCAGCGCTCAGCTCTGCTGAGCCTCTGCGAGGAGGACAGCCATGGGATGCAGGAATGGGGCTCTGTCTGCAGGTGCCCAGCTCGGGGGGGTTGCAGTGCAGGGAGGAGATCCAGGAGATCATCCTGGAGTGCTGCCCTGGAATTCGGCTCTGGTGCAGGGTGCACGGGGATTTCTGGGGCCCTGGGAGAAAGGTGGAGCTCGGCCTGATATTTCAGAAGGGGAAACAGGGCAACGTGGGTGATTTCAGGTCTGTCAGGCTGACATTGATCCCAGAGGAAATAGTGGAGTGGCTGATACTGAACGCAAGGAATAAAGAATCCAAAAGGGTGATATAATTAACGCCAATCAACGGGGATTTATGGAAAATAGATCCTGTTAAACCAACTTGACAGCTTTCTTCCTGTTGGGCTTTTTCCCCTTTTTTCTTCCTTTTTTTTTTTTTGTTTTGTTTTTGGTTTTTTTGGGTTTTTGCTTGGTTGGTTGAGTTTTTTTGTTGTTTTGTTTAGAAACAGGATTACAAATTTCTTCGGCAAGGTGAGGTTTGCTGAGGACATGGGAAGAGCAACAGATCACCTGGATGCTTTGTGTTTTGTTATAAAAAGCAGAGGAAAACCCAACCAGCCATGTGGTGTGGGTGGTTTAGGATCACATTTAGGAGCTCATGAGTGGGCACAGACTGACCCTGCAGGGGATTCTGCCCCTGCCAAGTCCCACCAGTGCTGGGGAGGACACGCTGGGCTGTGTCCCAGCAGCTCACTGGGAGCAGGGAGGTTCTGCTGGGATGTCACTGGTGCTGCTGGATGAGATGTGAGTTGCAGAGAGGGGAGCACCGGGCATCACATCACCATGGAAAGGGCTGATAATGCTGATGGAGAGAGTCCAGAGGAGCCCATGGCGCTGCTCCAGGGGTGGGACATCTCTGCTCTGGAGCCAGGCTGGGAGAGCTGGGGGGGGGCCCCTGGAGAGGAGAAGGCTCCAGGGAGAGCTCAGAGCCCCTGCCAGGGCCTCAAGGGGCTCCAGGAGAGCTGCAGAGGGACTGGGGACAAGGCAGGCAGGGACAGCACACAGGCAATGGCTTCCCAGTGCCAGAGGGCAGGGCTGGATGGGATCTTGGGCAGGAATTGTTCCCTGGCAGGGTGGGCAGGGGCTGGGCTGCAATTGCCAGAGCAGCTGTGGCTGCCCCTGGATCCCTGGCAGTGGCCAAGGCCAGGCTGGACATTGGGGCTGGGAGCCCCTGGGACACTGGGAGGTGTCCCTGCCTTGGCAGGGGTGGGTGGAATGAGGTTGTGCAGGAAATAAATGTAACCAGGTGAAGGGGAAGTTTCAGTTCAAACAGCTCCAGTAGCAGATGGAAAGGAGGATTTCCAGATTATTTCCAGGCCAGTGGCTGGGGGCCATGCCCAGGGAGCCTCGCAGGAAGTGAGGGGGCTTGGGGCACTGGGGCACTCGAGCACCCACAGCAGCTGGACACTGTCCCCTGCCATTGCACCGGGCAGCAGTGATCCTGAGGTAGGACATGTCTCAGAAAATACTGGTAGAAGTCAGTTAATACATTTATTTATAGACTGCCCAGGACAATGTCCAGAGGTCTGTGTCCAGGTGAGACTGTAACTGCTGGCTCTGCACAACTCCCTGCCAGGAGGGGACAGCCGGGGGGGTCGGGCTCTGCTCCCAGGGAACAGGGACAGGAGGAGAGGGAACGGCCTCAGGCTGGGCCAGGGGAGGTCAGGGTGGATATTGGGAACATTTCTTCATGGAAAGGATTGTAAGTCACAGGCTGTCCAAGGCAGCGGTGGAGTCACTGAAGAGGTTTAAAAGATCTGTGGATGTGGCACTTGGGGTCGTGGCTTCGTGCTGAGTTTGGAAGTGCTGGGGGAATGGTTGGACTCACTGGTCTTAGAGGACTTTTCTTCATGATTCTATGGTCCTCTGACCTCCACAGCCCAACCACCCCCATGCTCTGGGTGCCAGCTCAATTTCACCAAACATCACATCTCCCCCTTGGTAACTGTCCCCAGGTTCCCCGGCTTCCCTGGGGGCACCATCCCCCCTTTGTCAGCCCAGACACACAAGCACTGGCGGCAGCAGCAGCCCCACCTGGTAATATTTAAAACAATTTTATTCATGAAAATATGCTGTACAATGCACTATACACAGTTCTTTACATTGCCACATACACAAACTCTAATAGCACAACCAAGAAATTACCATTGCCTACGATAGATGCGTGTGAGAGATGACGCCTCCGAGACCCTCCCCCCCAGCCTGTACAGTTATAAATACCAGGGAAACGGACCCAAAACCGCCGGGGAAGCAAACCGGGGGGGCCCTGGGGTGTCCCCCCACAGCGGCTCCAGGAAGGGTGGGAGCAGAGGGGGCTCCTGGTCCCCAGAGGGGCATTGCGGGGTGGGGGGGATGGAGGGAGGGGGTGATGGAGAGGAGGATGAAGCTGAGTGAGGTGGGACAATAAGGCGGCCTCGCTGATTCCGCAGAGGGAACCTGGATTCTCAGCCAGCCCGGACAGTGACATCAAGCCCTGGTGTCCCCTTCCCCACACTCACAGTGGCGGCGGGGGGGCACAGCCATGCCAGCCCCGCCTGCCCCACAGGCACAGCCCCGACAGCCCCGTTCCGTCACCACCCGGACACCACGGCCCCACACGCCCGGCTCCTTTGGCCAGCCTGTGCCACCCGTCCCTGCAGCCACCCCGTGCGCCTGTCCCCGCCGCTCCGGGGGTGTCCGTGCCTGCCCCGCCGGCCCTCGCCCCGCACGACCACTGAACACACGACGTTACCGACACGACTGCACCGCACACACGACAACCCCACGGTCACGAACCACGACGACAGCTTGGCGAGGGGCCGTGCCCACGCGGCGGGGCGGGGGCCGGGGCAGCAGGGCGGGCGCGGGACAAGGGGACACCTCCCTGCTGCTGCTGGGGCGGCTCCCCCGCCACGGCGACGGCCGGCCCGTGTCTGTGACACCCAAGGGGGCTCCGGGAGAATCCCATCTCCAAATGCCTGATCGCTGCCCGGCATGCTGGTGTGCTGCTGGATCTGTGCCTGGAGATCAGATGCCTGGGAGAGGCAGGAGCCCTTCCCTTTCTCCCCTTTCTGGGGGGCAGAGGCCCCCATTTCCTCCTGCCTCTGGGTCTCTCACACCCGCTGAACTGGGGGGGTCGGGGATTAAATAGCCATTTGCAATCGGTTTCCAAGGATTTGAAAGATGCCTGAAACGAGAGGTGGTGTATAAAAGGAATGCGGTAATGATCCTGACCAAAGAATAATCCTTTTTAAAAAAGCATTCAAGAAAGATTATATATAATAGAATATATTAAATTCTGTACATGATCAAATAATGTAAACATAATTAATTAACTTGTAAGAATGTCTTTAGAGACCGTGCCTGCCATGTGCCCTGGGTGAAGGTGAGCAGTGGCACATGGGGCTCCTCTGTCACACCTTGCCACAGCCACGTGGGTCAGGAGAGGAGCAGGAGGTGCCACCCGTGGGTCCCCCTGCCCTGACTCAGGGCAGCCACGCTGTCCCTGTGGCTGGCTGGGATCCAGTGCCTGCTCTCTGGCAGAGGAGCTGGTGCTGGGGCAAGAAGGGAAGAGCTGGGCTGGGAAAACGTGCTGGTTCAGTGCACTGACCATGCTGCAAGCCAGGGCCTGGGGGTCAGGGAGAGCCTGTGGTGGCCAGGAGGAAGAATGGCTGAGCAGAGACACCACGGGACAGAGCAGCAGCTCCCACCACCTCCTCCCAGCCCCTCCATCACCTCCAGACCAGTTGCTCCTGCTGGCCACCAGCCTGAACCCCTCCAAAACCCTGCTGCTCCTCGGGACATCCCTGGTCCACTCCTGCCCCACAGAGCAGTGGGGTTAGTTTGGGGTCTTGAAACACAGCAGGACCACACGTGAATCATGGTCCCCATCCCCATGGAGCCCCACCCCCTGGCAGGTGGGTGCGCCCCTCTTGCTGACAGCTCCTGGATCAGCTCTCCTGTCACCCCAGGGGTGGGCAGTGAGACACTGGGATGGTGGCACTGACCCCCCAGGAGCCCCACAGCCCTGCCTGGGGGCCCTGTGGCACCTCCCTGAGCAATGTGGGTCACCCAAACTTGGAGCAGGATGGACCCCACGCTGCCTGGCTGCCACATCCCTCCCCTCCTCACACACACACAGCCCCTCCTCGAGGATGACCCACATCACAGCCCCCCAGCCTTCACCCCGTCATCCAACACCCCCCATGGCCAAGCCAAGATGAGCCATGTGATGGGACACAGCCACCAGTGCTGCCCATGGCCTCTCTCTCTCTCCTCTCCCTAAGCTCGACCCTTTCTTCCTTCCAATGCAAAAACTCAACGGCAAAAGAGTGCATGAAATCAAATAAATACGCCCCCCTCCCCGCCCCTGCGAGCTGCCCCTGAGCCTCCAGCTCAGGGGACCCTCACTGCCAGCAGGACCCCCCTGGAGCGTGCCCAGCCTGCTCCGGGCAGGGGCTGCAGCCTCCCCCCAGCGCCCTTGGCACCCTCAGGCTGCCGAGATGCTGCTCCCAGGGCTGCTGACTGCACACCATCACCACCCCCCTCTCACTGCCCAGTAAGAAAACCTGCCTGGAGCCCCACGAGGACACCTGCAGCAGACGTGGCCTGGGGGTGTGGGCTCAGCAGAGCTCTGATCTCCACCAGGACTGAGGGGTCGTGAGCCCCCCGTTGCCCTGGGGCAGGGTCCCCACTCCTGACACTTCTACCCAGAGGTCTCATTTCCCAAGGTGGCTCAGAGAAGAGTCCCTTCCCAGGGGGAATGCCCATGCAGGGGGGGTCCCACACCACCAGCCATCACCACTCTGTCACCCAGCCCAAGGGCAAATCAAACTGGCACCGTTGCCATGGGGCACTGGGACCGTCTGGAAAGGCTTTCCCTTCCTGCTACCCCCCTGGATCTGCCTGGCTCCGGCTGCCTCTCCCGCCCACCTGCCCTGTGTCCTCCAGAGGATGCTGGCAGGACCTGCAGACCGGGCACACGTGGGGCTGGGGGTCCTCCCCCATCTCAATATTTCACCCCCCGGTTTGTGTTTCGTGTTGGACCTCAAGCTCAGACTGATGGCTCTCGCCCATCTTAACAAACAAAGGCAGAAGAGAAAGGAAAAAAAAAAGTTAGTCTCAATGTTCCCCTCGTGGCTTCCCGGCGGTGAGCCCGTGCCGGGGCGGGCGTCACCCGGGCACCCAGCTCTGGTTCGTGGGCTGCGGCCCCCCGGGCAGCGCGGGCACGTTGAGCCCGTTCTGCGGCGGGAGGGCCGAGTCGAAGTTGAAGTCCATCTCATCGCTGTCCATAAAGTCATTCAGGATGATGGACTCCACGTCGCACTCCAGGCTCCCGTTGAACATGTCCAGGTCCAGGTCTGCTGGGAACCTGTCTTGGCCCAACACGGGGGGGTGGACGGCCCCCGGGTAGGGGCCCTGCAGCGAATCCAGCAAGCTCATGTGTGCCCCTTGGTTATTAGCGTAGGAATGCAGGTGCCCGTGGTGCGGCACGGCCGTCATGCTGCACGAGTCACTGGGCAGGCTCATAAGGCTGACAGGATTGGCTAAGGCACTGGTGTTGACCGCAGGGTGGTGACCGGCTGGTGACGGGTGGTACAACGCGTTGCTCTTCATGAGAGAGCCCGGGTGGGGCGGGTAGGAGGACAGGCCCTGCTCCCCGCCCCCGCACAGCAGCGGGTTGTGTCTGTGGCCACGGGCCGGCACCATGGGGCTGGCCTGCGGCAGGGGCAGGTCCCCCGGGACCATGCTCTCCTTGTGCGCGTAGGAGATGGAGGAGAGCAGGTCCTGCAGCGAGGCGTTCCTGTAGGAGCTGACGGGCGAGAAGGTGGCCTGCTTGTTCTC
>WAAE01017138.1:0-24601 GCA_013400495.1 Nicator chloris
TGCCAGTGTCTCATCACCCTCACCACAAAAAATTTCTTCCTAATAGCTAATCTAAACCTGCTCTCTTTCAGTTTAGAAACATTACCCTTTAAAAGCATTACCCCTTGTCCAGTCCCCATATGCCCTTATAAAAAGTCTCTCTCCAGCTTTCTCCCAGCAGCCCTCTAGGTACTGCAGCACCCTACCACCCCTCTAAAACCTTGTCAGCCTTCATAAGAAATCCAGCAAGTGCTCCTCACCAGCTGAGCAACTTCCTAGAACTCTGCTCCTGAAAACATGAGTCCTTTTCCTGCTTGTGTGCCCAGCTCAGCAGCTCGTGTCTGCTGGACTGAAATAGCTCTACGTGCTCAGCAGGTCAAGCTGACTCCTAGCAGCCAGCAGCTCCGGAGCAGACTACCGTGCTCCCCCAGTGCCTCTTATCATGTCATTTATAACCCTTTTTTTTTCTGACCTGCTCACAAAGGTTAACTGTAATTGGAAAATATGGAAGGGGTAGAGTGTGAATACACCAGGGAAGTCCCTGTCTCCCTGGGTTCACCCTGTCCTCACACACGTATTGGTGAATTTTGTCTCAACTTTTCAGCAAAAGATTATTCACTTTTTGACTCTAACTTGTCCGTACTCAAATTTGATGGAATTTGGGAACTGTTTGCATGGGGAAAACTTCATCTTTCCATGCACAAATATGTGATAATTGGAGGAAGAATGTGCTGGATAAAGACTCTAAATGATGAGCATATTGAGTCCAGGCTGGGTACATCTTATCCTTGTCACTGTGACTGATCAACTTTTCTTTTCTTTGAGTTTTGATTTGGGGAGAGAAGTTTGTTTGGGGTTGTGTTTTTTTGGGTTTTTTTGGGTTTTTTTGTTGTTGTTTTTTTTTTTTTTTGTGAGTATGGGGGGGGAGGAGGATTCTATTTTGGGTTTAGGTTTGGTTTTTTAGGTTTTGGTTTTTTGCTTGTTTTAAATAAATGCTTGGGAATAGAAGAGAAAGAACTTCTTGAAAAATTTCTCCTTTCTCAAGTACCATACAGGTCCAAAGCAGCATGTACTAGTGTTATTTTAGCACGTTACATGGCAGAATATTTACTTCCTTTGCTGTTAAACATGTGCAATTTAATGAAATTAGTATTAAGAAAAGATGATATTTTAAATGCCAACTGAAACACACAAAGATGCATCAAAATTCTTTCCTCAGACAAGGAAAATGCTCCAAAAACAGCTACTTTCATATCAATCTAAATCAGAGAAATATCAAAACATCAGACAGACTTTAAAATATCTGGGACATAACTTTCAAATATAGAATGTCACCTAATTAATATCAAGCAAGATACCTTTTTTCCAAAAGGTGACATAACACCACTATCAGCATCTAAGATTCAAACTAGGTTAGATGTGGCTATTACAGTTTTTGTTTTGTGCACACCAGCTATCAGTATGTTTTGGAGAAAGCAGCTGAATCTTCACTTGATTTTATCAGTGTTTACTTATCAGCTCTATGATATTTGCAAAGCAAGAACTGAAAAGTTTGGCTGATTAGTTCTTGTCAACTGCAATGTAAAAATTGAAAGGAATTCACCTGCTCATATTTTGGAACAAGAAATGATAAAGCAGCAGCTACAGTAAGTGGAACAGTAAACACTCTCAGTATAATTGCTTTTTGATTTTTGGATGTCAACAACAGAAAACAAGAGAAAAAGTGTGCCTTTTCTTAATTACCTGGATTACCATAGTCTTTATAACAGGTTAGGATTTAGAAAACTGTGAGAACAGTTCTTACACAAAACCAACTTATGTGCCTGGAATTCCAGCAAAGGCTTAGGACCCTTCCCAGATAACTTCCCATATTGTTATCACCAGCCTGGTTGCACAAGACCATGTGAGTCTTGTTCCATCTTCCTCCTGAGGTTCCAGAATACATCACTTTCTCTTCCGTGTCTGTAGGATCCTCCATGGAATATTACATCTCCCTATGTTAAAATATTAACAAGAAACTACACAGAAGTCCTCTTAGTCCACTATACTCACTTGCTTTTTCAGATGAGTAGGTCACTTCAACATATTATTCTTTTGTGTTGAAATTAACTTTTCCACATATTGTGAGCACAATATCTTGATCATAACACTGTGGACCTCCACGCAATCCTGCTAATGATCATGTGTCTGTGAACAACTCAGCAGGATCTCAATGTTTTTTGCTGTGACACAGGGCAGAAAGAACATAAATAGTCATGCACATGCTGGATGGAGAAAGATTCTTACTTCAGCCAAATACAAGAGAGTAGACACAGAAGAACATAAAGTCCCGGTGACCTCTCTAGTCCCTGATCTTGAATTCCTGCTTAGATCACACTCATGGTCATGCCCATCACCCCATACCCACAGGAACCTCTCCAAGGGAGTTCCAGGGCTCCTTTGCACTCCCACAAAACCTCCTGCCAGCTATTAATCCCTGCCAGACACCCAACCTCCCTTTTCTTCTGGACACAGGTGGGAGACACACAGATGGTCATTTTCCAGTGTTTGCAACTTCTCTGCTGCGTCTCCTTGGGGTAGCTTTCCTGCACTGCCTGACAGTAGTTGACCAGAGAGAAACCAATGGTATCTAAACCAGGGTTAGAACTGATTAACTAACTTTATTTTTCCTACACTATAAAACTCTTAATGAACGTGTAACACTGGTAAATCTCTGGATAAATGCTAGCCTAGACAAGCTTAAATGAAACAACAGAAAATGTTTGCAACTTTTCTCTCAACGGATTTACAGTCACTGGCAGAAGGGTACAGTCTTCCATTTTAAACCTTAATATCTCTCCTTCTCTGTTAAGTACCCGGGTGTTTATCTTGATGCCCATTACCAAAACACATCTGATGTCCCACAAGATTATATTAACAATAAGAAATCTCTCATCTTTCTCATCATGTAGTAGTTGGAACTTGATTAGGAATAATTTTAGGCGTTGTTACTCCTGTGTTCCCCTCAGGGAGCAAGCAAGTCTTGTTGACTGAAACATTAGTAAACAGGATTATGACGAAACAAATCATTGAAGAGCTGGGGTGTGAAGCCCAAAGCATTTAGAGAAATGCATTAGTCATGCCTTGGAATTTAATCAAGAATTTGGGGAAGGGGGGCAGAAAGCTAGTGAGGTCAAAAGGTAGGCAGAACTAGCTGTAAATAACTTCCCTCAAGATAGCTGACTAACACAATGTGCATGAGCTGAAACTTGTTTATTTGAACCCTGTGAACCCAGGACACACTTCTGTTGGTTAAATAGCTTCGAGCTGGAGGCAGATGCAAGAGGTGAAGGTTACTGCCTAGTTACTAACACAAAACAACCTGCTCTCCCACACTTCTTCACCAAAGGCTGGAACAGGGATGATCAAACAAAAAAACCCTTAACCCCTGGGAAATACATTGCCCTGTGACAGGTGGGAATGATCCTGAAAAGCAGCATGCACATCCACCTTTTTGACACACCACATGTTTGGTACAGGCCAGGACTAATAAAGGAAAGGAAGGTGGAACATGCTGCTTTGGAGTTTCTCATTTATTTTTTTCAGCATCTCTTTCCCATCTTGCTTTCCTTTTCTGCCCGTGTAATTCTATGGCCTTGACACTTTGTTGCTGGAAATACATATTTTGGCAGAAACTGCAGAAAAAATAGCACTGGGCACCAGTGAAACCACCCCAAATAAATGTGGAAAAAACCCAAGCCAAAACAAAAATCACCCTCCTAGAAGGAAAGCTTTAAACAATCTCTAAAACAATAGGATCTTATTATTTAATGATTCTTTTTCCAGTCATTTTCTGGATAGTGGATATTCACACATTTCATCAATGAGATTTACTCGTCTGCAGATATCGTCTATATTCTAACATGTTTTCGTTATAAATTTTAAGGACAGAAATAGTAGAAGTGAGAACAAAGAGAAAACTATTTCACTGCACTAATAAACTTCTTAAATCCCAGTACTAAAGCCAAGCTGTAATGAACACATCAAAATAAAACTCCTGTAGTGCTCTAAGCCCCCCCTCATGGCCTACTCCTGCTGCATCTCAGGTCACTTAAAACCAGTTTGGTGATGTCTGCCCCATTTCACAACTGAATTAAGAAGCTATCTAAAATTAAAGGCTGAATGAATTCAGCAACCTGGGGCAGATCTTCTCTTGCTGAGATCAGAATATGTCAAAAAATCCTGGTTTCACTGTTAGAGTGAAAAGATTCATATAGTCAAAATCATGAAAAAATTTTAACAGGAGGAGGAGGAAGGCTGTACATAATTGCCAGCTGAAGTGAGAATCGTTTGTGAGTGAAGTTCACAGCAAGGTCACTGCAAAACCATACTTCCACAAAAACATACCTATCACTATGGTAGTGCCTCCTTTCCATTACTGTCATAGTTATGTACATTACTGGAAGGAAAAAATCCTCCCTGATGCCCATTACCCTCTGGAGAGGGAGGAGAAAAATAATAACTTAGCCATTTTTAGAGCTGATCCAAATTTCTTGCTGTAACCATCACATATTAAGTATGTAAGTTTGTCATTATCTCCAAATAAAAATACCTCATTTTTCCGGAAGAAATGCCAAACTGACATTGTACTGTTTGAACTGCTGTTCATATGTAATTTCATTTGAGTGTATCCAAACATCAACTTATAGAAGTCTCAGTACAGCAATAAAGCAATAAAGCCAACTATAAAAAAAAAGATGTTTCATACAGTAAACGGGTTCTTCAACAACATCAATTGCAAATTAACATTCACAACAAGACTGCAACTTAGTTATTGTTATTTCAAGGGATTATATTAGAGAAATAATAGGTTAATATTTATAATGTAGGATAATTCAATGAGCTTCTTCAGGATGAATATGATAAGGCATAAACAAGTCTTGACAAATTATCAGCTAGGTTAACATAACATTGTGTGCATGTGTGTTGTGTGCATTGGATGAAACTTACACTGTTATGAATGTGTCAGATCCACAATACTAGTTACTCATCTTTGCTTGCAGACAGACTGAAAGTACTTGCTGTCAAGTGTACGTGCCAATTAAGTCATAGACTCATAGAATATCCTGTGCTGGAAAGCACCCATCAGGATCATCGAAGTGTAATTCCTCATCCTGCACAGGACATCCCAAGAGCCACACCATGTGCCCGAGAGTATTGTCAAAACACTTCTGGAACACAGACAGGCTTGCTGCTGTGACCACTTCCCTGGGGATCCTCTTCCAGTGCCCAGTCACCCTCTGGGTGAAAATCCTTTTCCTGATATCCAACCCAAACCTCCTCTGACACAGTACTCTAATGGATTAAGTAGAGAATACTCTCATTCAGGGTAATGGTGGATCAAATATTGCTGTTTGCTGAATGAATTTTGTTGAGTTTTTAATAACTCTGCTCCCTTGTGTTACAATAGTTTCATCATCCTAAGAAACCAGAGCATAAACTCAAAAAGCATGCCTTTAATTTAGCTATTTTTAGCCCAGCATTACACCAGAAGAGTTCTGAGTTTCTCCTCAGTGCTTGCTGGGCAAGGATGGCAGAATAAGGGATTTGACAGCTCTCTGAGCCCACAGCTGCTCCTCCAGTTGTATTTTGTGGTGTTTATCCCACAAAGATCAAGGGATGTCAAACGTCTGCATTCACACTTGTTCACTGTAGAGCTGTGTCTTCCTCTTCTGCAGTTACCGAGTTAAACCTAAGCCCTACATGCAGCATGCCTCTGGTCCCCCCTTTCCTGGCACCAGTATCAGTCAGGAACTACAAATGGATACAGATCACAACACTCACAATTTTAAAAATGCTTTCCTCTTAACTTCCACTTAACCAGTAACCAGTTTGTGGAACAGCAAAATTGTATTAACAATGGTTTTGTATTGTCTGTTGCAGGGAAAACAGCCACATTTTACAATATTGTTTCTAAACAATTGGAACCTTCTGTTTTGAGGAATTCTGCACTGAATGAAGGCAGCAGCCCCAAGGTTCTTCACTGTGTCAGCATCAGTAGACATTCCTCTTCCTGACAGCATTATAGATGTGAAAAACAGTCAGATTCTTAAAAATGTTGGCATCTACAGATGAATTAGCAGTCTAAAAGTCTTGAGATCCTCAAATATACACCTGCAAACCAAGCAGCTGAGGAATCAAAGATACCATTCCTGGTGCAAACAGTTCCTGAATTCTGAGAGCTGCCAGAATCAGATTTCAGTAAAAGAATTTTCCTTCCTTCTGCTGATGACTTGCACATGGCTGAGGCAAGTCATGGTGAGAAGCAGAGGTGTTCTGCCTCTAAATCTGCATCCCAGGAGGCAGGTGACCAGTGCCTTCGGGTCCCCAGCTCTCAGATCACCTGCACATATTATCAAGCTACAGTCTTGTTCAATCACTTTTACTGCATCTATTTCTATAGGAAAATTGTTAGTCTAACAACTAGCAGAAGATGGCAAATAATTCTTACCAAGCAGCAAGCTCTGTTGACTGTCAATAAGTTTGTTTTAAAGTAGTACAACTTTTCTCTGACTTTCAATAGAAAAGCTTTGGGTTTGAACAGGCTTCCAAAATATTTAGAACCTCACAGACCACTAACATTGGTTGAAAATGACCTCTGAAAACCCAAATTTTTGTTGTGCGTGTATTCCAAAAGAAGTATTCCAAATTCAAAAGTGGAAATAAATTACTGAATAGGTTATGTTTAAAATCTTACAATTCTTTCCACTGTAGAAAAAAATGCTGAAAAAAATGCTTTCTGGCCTAATCTTTAGCTTTCTCAGAAGCATAAGGCCCAGTCACAGTCAGGAAAAACAAAACTTAAAAAAAGTCCAAAAACCCTCTGTTCAATTTTCAAACCAAAAGGATAGAGCTGTAGTAGTATGGGGAGATACTGTCTTTTTCTTCAGAGCAGGATTTCAGACTGGGCAGCTGAAAAACCTGCGCCACAGAGGACAGCCTGTAGTATCGCGAATATACTTTATCCATGCAAATCATCCCACTAACCTTAATAGGACAACTTATTCTCTAGGTTTATCTGTATTCTCCAGTGTTTCCACAGTTTGTGTTAAAAATATCTGTTGAGGGAGAAATAAATTATTCATTAATTATCATCCTCAATTTGCCTTCTGTATTTGTCAAGCAGAGCTGTGTTTAAAGACCTTAGCCTTTCACTCTGCTTATGGATAACACATATCCAGGACTGTAAAATGCAGAAGGACAGCCTTCTACAGAAGAAGGCTAGAAGAGAGAGGAAAAAACTCTAATTCTTGTAGAAAAGGAAATAACACAGATCTTAGCCAGTAATTTAATGAGTTTTGTCCTTTTTGCAGTAAGGTTTCCTCATGCAATTATTTTCGCCTTTATCCAGATCAATTTAATGACAAGGTCATAATTTTAAATTCCCAACATCCAGATCAATTCAGCCTGGACAGCTGGAATATTTTGGCACATGTGTTTGCTTCGAGATGACGAGAAGAGATAACATAAGAACATTGGGGCTTACCAAGACTAAGAGTAAAGTTTATATAAAAAGCTGAAATGGTGGCAGCTTGACTGAAGGGTGGAACACAAATCATCACCTCCTTAGTGACACTAATTGCTTTGCTTACTTTCTTGCATGCTGTTTGTCCATTTAAACTACCTGTCATTGCCAGGTTATTTGCCAGGTTATTATCTTGGATCTGCTGAGAAAGAAAACACTTCTCAAACATGCACCCTTTCTGAGTATTAACAGAGCAGAATGTCTGAGTGACATGGCACAGGAGAAAACAAATCATTACAGCACACTTATCTCCGCTGTCTTTTACCTCAAAAGGTATAACACTACCTGTCTGGTAGCATCTTGTGGCAGTAGACCAACAAGAAAGCTGTTGATAGTGGGCTGATCTGCAACTAAGCCACCCATGCAGATAGAACCCAAGCCATGTCACACAGTGTCCCCTCCAACAGGACTGCATACACAGCTGACCCCCACGAGTATTTCAGTCATGAGGCAGCTGTGATCAGACTCCTGATCCCATGAGATGTCATGTAGATTAGTGTGGGGTGACAATGGCTTCTCTGTTTTAAAACAGGTGCAGATGTACAAGTGCCAATTAACTCTGCACACTCCTGCAGACCCTCATCCCATCCTGTGACTTAATTCTTTCTTCCCAATCCCCTGGTGGGCTCTGGGGATCCAGAGTAATGCTGTTCCTTGCCACCAGTGCAGGTTAAAATACTATGGACTGAAATCGTCCATGTTCAAAACTACAGTTTTATTCTGCATTCCTAAATCACATCAAGTCTACACCAGGGGTCTTGTTTGACCCATAAGTAAAATTTTGTTCATGCAGGTAAGTGAACTGTGCACACAGAATCATGTTTGACATAATGATGGGTATTCAGTTCCTTGCGTATGCACTTATTACAGGGGATCCTTGATTTTCTGAAAGAGATTAGCTGTTTGTTCCTGAAGAAGAAAAATAGTAATAGTGTAAACACAAAGAGTTTAAAGCTAGAACAAACATTCAAGGAAGTCAAAGCATATTACAGCTGTGCTGTTACTTAGAGATATTTTAATTTTTAAATGCAAGAGGTCAACACTACAGGGCTGGCACAACAATTTTGCCAACAAAGGGCAGCACCATGCCTCAGGAAGGAGAACAGTGAGTTCTCAAAAAGGTAGATTTCTTTTTCCCTTAGTGTCAATGAGGCCCTGGAGGCTGAAATGGGCCCATGTTTGATGGCTTAAGGACTTTATTCAGGTGGTTCTTGGCAGGTGTGAAATAACTGCTGAAAACAATCTCATCTGTAAACCCCCATCAATTTGGCTGCACCACATTTTCTGTCCTTATACCATGTGCAGACTGATAGAGTGTGAATGACAAGAATTAAAGACAGAAAAGATCTATTAGCTCATCCATCCTTCTGCTACCAGGCCCGTCTTATTCCCTGACATGTATTCAGCACAGCCTTCAAGTACTTTTATGAAAGGTGCCTACAGACTTCCACCAACTCTTTGCCAATGCACAGGCCTGACGCTTCCCCAGTTAGAAAACCTTTTTTAAAGTGCAGCTTTTGTTTAATTCCGTGGCATTACCTCCTTGGCTTGCCCTTGGTATTCTTTTAAGTCTCTTTCCTTTATTTCCATTTTTGCCACATCATTCCCGTCAAACACCTCAGCAAAGAAGCGGATTTGCAAAGGTGGCAATTTTTAGCATCCTCAAAATTTTTCAGAGCACCTCTGTATATAACCAAATGGCTAATGGTGAGCAGCAATTAAAAGGAAATGCAGAATTATACAAAAGTGCAGCAACAGACTTTTGCTAGTGCAGGCATTACCGAACCATTACTGATGAACAGTGAGCTTTCCTGAATGTTGGTACATTTCATGCAGTCTGTTTATGAAATGCTACGAAGAATGTATTAAAAAACCCTCAACAAGTAAAAAATTGAGGTTTTCCCTTGCTGTTTAAGCCTTCCTACAATGAAAACTTAAAGATTTCTGTAACTGGACAAGTCTTCTGCATTCTTAAAATGTCAGTTTTATCCATGGGTAATTGCATGTGTTGGTTTCAAGTACACAGGTAGCTTCCTGTATAATGTATTTTCTGTTACAATCTATGCTTGTTGTTCAAAATGAAATTGCACAACCTGAAAAAACGTTCCATTTACACCATGACAGTTGCTAAGTATGCTGAAGCCTAGTGTAAAGAACCAGACTCTAGATTTCCCTCCTACCTGAACCTCTTTCCTCCAACTACAAAGGTGACCACACCACAGAACTCTGAAGCACTTGTGTGGCTTAACATTTGTGCTGAGGTGATTCAGCTTTTGATTAACTGAAATCTTCAGTTGCCTCCATTCTCTTTCTTCATGAAAAAAGTTGCCTTACCGGACAAAAAGAAAGGTAGGAAAATCTTACTACTCAATAGTTATCTTCTAAATTACATGGTGGCCTTGGGGGGAGGCTCAGAAGCAGGATTGATAATTTTCTGACAGGAAAAGCTGGAAATTGAAGGTGAGCACCCAAAGTTTATTTTAACAGCTTAACAGCACATGGTATCTTTTCACAGAATCAGAAAAATAGAAGATAGGAAAGCCAGTTTTGTTTGTCCAGCCTTAAGTTATCCTCTGTCAACAAATTCACTGTACATACGAAAGCAAGACGGTAATTTTATCATGAATCTCAAGAACATTATATTACAGAATTACAGAACATTCTGAGTTGGAAGGGACCCACAAAAATCATCATGTCCAATTCTTCAGTGAATGGCCTGTACAGGGATCAAACCCACAACCCTGGCATTATTAGCACCATGCTCTGACCAACTGAGCTATATTTTCTAGTTTGTCTCAAATCACTTTATTCCACTTTCTCTGAAGTGTTATATCTGATCTGTTACTGCCACTAGAGCTCTGTAAGTAAAGCAGTGATCATTATTACTGAGCAGTGGCAGTTTTATGAAGAATTGTCACTTTTTTATTCTTTTGAATGGCCAACAACCCAAAATTTCAAAATTCTTCAGAAAGGAAATTCAAGGACCTGGGGAGAAAGTGTTGGAATGCTCAAAATATCTTAAAATATTTCTGTATTACTGTAAATTTTTCAACTGCTATGTTGAATGATACATAATATAAAATATGTTGTACACATTCTTAAGAGAGAGAAAGGTACTTATTACACACTGTAACTGTCCCACTTAAATACTGATAGGGAAATCGTCATGAAATTCAAACATTTTCCTGTCCACTTTGTTTAAGAGGAACGCCAGTCTGCAAAACGGGCTTGATTTCTTCTGAACTTTGATATTAACACAGTATGGCTGCATATTTTCTAACAAAATGCTTGTCAGAAATGTAGTCTGGCATCTTTTATGTTTACTTTGCTCAACCACAGCAAATGACATCTAGACATATGCCAAATACATTCCTATTTTGTTCCTTTCATGTATACTAAAGTATGCACAATGTACGTCCCTCAGTGAACTCCAACACATTCTGAATGTAAGTATAAATATTTTGCAAGTCATTAGACATGCAAACTTGATGTGCACACCTTCTTAACATAAATTTTACTCAAGAGAGAGAAAACCACATTGTGTTCGAGTTTAAAAACAGGGAAGAGATATGGGCAGAAATTTTTTAATCAATTTTGCATGGAAGAAGGACAGATGATCTGCTGCCTTTCAATAGATACTTGTGCAAAACTGCCTGTAATTTTATGGTTCTGCAGAGACTTGTCACACTTCCAAGTGTTAAGTACTGCTTTCGTTTTAAAGTAAAATTCCCTAAGGGACCGTGAGTACTGGTAAGGCTCACAGAAGAACTGCACTGACTGCTATAAAAACGTTCAGCCACTAGCATGAGTTAAACAGTGATGATATGGTAGGTTAGGCTCCCCCTTTAATTGTTTATACTTATGACATTTTTTGTGTGTTCCTGAGGAAACAGAGAGAGTAGCCTTGGGGGACAAAAATTGCCCAGGGTTTTGTTTTCTCATGTTGTCAGTTCAAAGAAGGACAGTAAAGAGCCCTGAACTTTGAAAATGTGTTCAGATTTTTAAAAATGAACAACCATTTTCAGATAGGGGGCTAAGGTTGATTATTAACCATTAGCAAGTTGCTAATTGGTGTATTTCTCTCCAGTCCTTTAATGGAGATATTCATTACTGCAAGATCATAGCAGTTACACTTGCTTCCTCTTACCCAGGGAGTTACACGACAAAGATCCAAGGTGTCTTTATATTTTGCACCAATAAATAACAAGGCATCAGCCTGCAATCTAGTTTACAGAAAGCTTTGTATCAAGACACTGCAGAGCAAATTTTTAAAGCTTGGGCTGCTAAGCTGCACCAAACAGGTCTGCCTGCACATGCAAAACAGATTATTGTGTATTGCATTATTTTTATTCATCTGTATTGCGGTAATGAGGACAATGTACTCAGCATCCACTCACCACACACAGAGAAAAGACAGTTTGAACACACACATGCACACACAGAGTCTTCTTTCATGCAGTTGAGGAGAGTATTGAAATTGTGGCCTTTGTAGAGCAAATAAATAAGGAGCAGCTAACTGTAAGATAAAGAGTAATTTGATCTCACATAGTCTGAGTAAATATAGCTGCTCTTTATTAAATTTTGGGTTTCATTACAAAGAAAGCGGGACAATGACATAAGGATGAGAAAATTGTGAAGAGAAGAAAGGAATTTGCTCCCCATTGTCACCATAATCTCAGCATTGTCTCTATCAGTGCCCAGAGTGGCAGTCTGGTTTTATTTTCATGCCCTTAAATGAATATTTCCCTCACTTAACTAATTATATTGGGTTTGCATGGCCAAGCTTTTGTAGCAGGGGGCTACTAAGGTGGCTTCTGTGAGAAGCTTCTAGAAGGTTCCTCCATGTCCAGCAGAGCCAATGCCAAGAAGCTCCAAAGGCCTTGCTGCCCGAGGCTGGGCCAATTAGAAATTACAAATTACAAAAATAGTCATTGCACATTTGTAATCACGGCCATAGAAGAGTGGTGTGAGCACATGTGATGGGAACAGCCCTGCAGACACCAGGGTCAGTGGGGAAGGAGGGGAAAGAGATGCTTAAGGCACCAGACGAGCCCCACACCAGGGCAGGGATGCCTGAAGGGAGGATGTGACCCCTTGGGAGACCTGTGGAGAGAGGAGCCCACACTGGAGCAGCCTGTCCTTGAAGGACTGCACCCCATGGAAGAGTGATCCACGCTGCAGCACTTGGAGGGGGACTGTTGCCTGTGGGACAGACTCACATCTGAGAAGTTCTTGGAGAACTGTCTCCTGTGAGAGGGATGCCATGGNTCAGCCCACCACCACTGATGAAGAAAAAGAGTTGTGACACTTGTGAAGCAATAATGAAACAGTGAGATAAATATCCTGCATTTTCCAGTCAATTGCTTACAGACTTTCTGAATTAGTGTTCAGGAAATTGGCAGTCTGCTGAACTAGGAGCATCTCTGAGAACAGCAGTGGTATAGCATCTCTGAGTGTAGCTGCCAGCCTGGCAGCTCAACCTCCGTACCCTGACATGGCTCTAACTCTGCTCTGTGGCATTTTATGACAATAACAAATCTTGTAACTATTCCAAGGCCATAACCTGGAACAGAACTGGGAAGCCAACACAACTTATAATTAGTCTAGGATTGGTAACTAATTTTGTTCTGAGATATTTTTGTAATGTTAAAGGACTTCCAGCTTATAAGTGGAACCTTGGTGCAAAAAGGCAGGACTACACCCACACTGCTGAATGCCTATATAACATTATTTTCTAAAGAGAAGCTAAATTTCTAATGTCATGGTCAGAATTATTCTAGTTTGAGGATCATATCAAATAAGAAAACAAATTCTCTAAAATGTAGTCTAGAGCAGTTGCAATGAATATGTACATCTCACTTGTGCAACTTCATTTATTTCAGTGACACCAACACAAGCCAACTGAACACAGAAAATTACTTAGAACTTTTCTGCTTTCTTGGTGTTACATCAAGGTTATATACTTCATGGTAAGCATACCATCTGAGCAGGCACACAGTGGCTGCTTTCAGCTTTCACTTTGCCGTGAGTTAGTGCTTTCAGACAAAGAAGGTTTCCTCTGATAGTGTCACTTGCTTATAATAGTGCTGACCTCCATTCCAAGTGGCATTTTCCTAGTATTCAGATGCAGGCCATGAAGCAACTAAAAAATGCTATGCCCCACTATAGGATCACACAAGAAAAATCGTGGGATGTTCTCCTGTCATCTCAGATCCGACTCCTTCAAACAGCCAGTGCCGGTGGACAGCCACAGCCACCAGAAAGGCAACCCACAGTTGTCTGATAGTCAGGCAGATGCACTACACACATGGTGTGTGTACACAGGTCACTGCAAGCTGGCTGCAAACCAAGCATTGTGCTGCTCAGCAGCTGTGACAGCAGCGTTAGGGGCCTCCACTGGTTTTGGCAGGGTAGAGCTAATTTTCTTCATGGTGGCTGGCATGGGGCTGTTTTAGATTTGTGTTGAACACAGTGATGACAATAGAGAGATATTTTTGTTCTTGTTGAGAAGAGCTTACACAGAGCTTTCTGATTTTCATACTGCCATGCTGGTGAGCAGATTGGGGATGCATGGGAAGTCACAGGTCCCTCGGTGTCCTCTGCAGCTTCACACAAAAGAGAACAAGCATGAGACCAAGGAAAGAGAAGCCCGGGTGCCTGCTTCAACAAGGACAACACAGAATAGCTTCGTTTAGCACATTGTGGTTCTGGGAGCAGTAAAGAGACATCATCAGGGAGAAGAGAGCAATGCATGGCTGCAGAAGACAAAGATCAGTGAGTTTCAGCAACAGGGGCATACACATAGGAGACCTTCTGCAAGCACATAGAGCACGTGGAAGTCCATGATGTTCAGTTAGTTCCTACAGGTGCTAATTAATACAGTGCTGATAGCCTGACAAGCAGAACTCTTACAATGGAGGTGAACACATCTCTTGAATTATAGTTATTGCCACTGCTTTCCCCCCAGCAGTCCTCAAGACACCTTCTGACCAGCTTCATGGGTGTTACTGTGCATTTTCCTGTCTTCTGAATCTTCCTATTCTTCCATCTGCAACAGCTGATGAAGACGATTACATCAGGAACTAATAGTCACCAAAACAAATGCAGGGGAACCACAGAGCATGTTTTTGGGGAAAAGTGATCCTTGATGTGTAATATCAACCCCAGAATCCAATCCTGAAGCATTGGCTCTAGTATTGTCAGAAGCAGTACAGGATGCATTGCAGAAAGAGAAAGACATCAATTTTCCAGGCAAGTCTCAGTGCAATAGGAGGTGCCACCACCTAAAGGAGAATTTCTGGGAATATGGTATCAGGGACACCTCACACAGACATGAAGGCATCCATTTGCCAAAAGAGACCTTGACTAGCGTATGGGGTCAGGTGTCTTAGTTCATGGGGTGTGAACTGCTAGCCAAGGTCTCCTGAGAACACACTTTTGCTTCACCTTCAGCGTGCCTTATTGAAGTTACATGCCATCTATTTAAACATTTTGGCCTATTGGCTCAAAGAAAGACTGTTCTCCATGGAATTTCTCCTCATGCTTTGTAAAATGGTACTTTCCAGGTCTTTCTGGGCAGTAGCATCTGGTTTAACAGGCAAAATAAGAAAATTAAATTACATTTGCCCAAACAATAGCTCTCTCATTCTTAAACTGCAACTGTTTACGTGCTGCACAACAGTAAGGGCCCTGTAGTATCAGAAAGATCTCAGTTTGAAAATGTTAATCTTTGGATTTGAGGTTTCTTACCTCTTGGAAGAACCCCTCAGGAACTCCAGAGGCTGAAGGAGTTAATGAAGCACCACCTTCACCTCCAGAAGAATCAAAGCAACTCAGCTTCCATGGGTGACTGTTTTCACTGCAAAAGGAACCACTGGCTGAACTGTTATGACACCTGAAGGCATGCTTCTGGTAGGAGGCAGAATAATTCAAGCCTGTCAAAAGGAAATTCTCTGCCCAGCAGCACCAGCCCTTGTACAGATCCTTTGCAGAGTAGCAGAAAATACCTCATCAGCCCCTAAATTTACTGGACACTTCCCAGTGCCCAGCTCCATGAAGACTGTCTGTATGTAGCCCCGATTTATTCTTCCCTTTGAGGCAGCATTATTGGAGTTTCTGAGTCACAGATTCTTATGGGCAGCTGTTCCTCAAGAACAGGGTTTTCAGGTCCTGCTGCTGATGTGACTTGAGGTTAATGTACAGGCAGTCAGACACTGAAGTGGAAGAGTAGAAGAGCAGCATGAAAGCATGCTTTGTTAGTTCCTTTAACCATAAGATCTGCTTCTGCAATACCTTTCCAGTTCCCTGAATATACCAATTTCCCTCCTTCAGCTATTCCTAGGTTTTGTCTGCTTGGCCTGCAACGTTGCTGGTTGTCCCCCATGTGTAACTCCTCCAAAGACAAGCCTCTTCCCTCCCTTTCATCATACTCACATAGGTCATCAAACATGTTTGTAGATACTGTGTAATGTTTAGCAGCAGTGTTCCAGGAAAGCTCTGGTGCACTTTGAACCTAAATTTTCTGATCCTCATCATTCAGACTTTTTGATAGCACAGCCAAGCACAAAAGACCCCAGCAAAATAGCATTTTGCATTGAACTAGAGGAATACACTGCCAAATGCAGATCTCTATAACAATGCAGCTTGGGTTACTACTAAGTAAATTCAACAGGCACAAAAGTCCCAGATACAATTAATACTCATCCACAAAGTAAATTTTTCCTTATTGTATTGCCCATTCTGCTATGACTTGGTCACGCAACATGACTTTTTTTATATTGGTTGGGTTTATGTCCTTTTCTGTGTCAACAAGAATTGCTACAAAACTTCACATCAAGAACATGGTAGTATAGTGTAACTCAGAACCCAGAGAACCAAAAGGGAATGTGGAACTGCAAAGAGACTCGATATGACTCAGTGAGGGGCAAAATGGCAAACTTCACTAATTAAATGTAATCACAGCTGACAAGTAGCTCTTCCCTCAGGGGCTTAATGAGTCTGTTTCAAAGCTTTAATTCTCCATTAAATCAAAGTACAAACAGTTTCAAAAGGCATCAGAGACAGCACAGCCACTACTGGAATATTAAAATATAACATCAGCCATCAAACATAAATCAATTGATTTCGTATCTGTCTTGTTCTTGTCGCCACAAAAACCCCTGTTCATCCCAGTTCAATGCCATTTTTTTCTTCTGCTGGCACTCAGTAATTTGCTCCTTTCTTTACAAGCAGCAATGAACTGTGGAGGTGGAACAATGAATGCTTTCATGGACAGAAAAACAAGAAAATAAAATCCCTTTCACTGGACATCTTCTGCTCTTGGTCTCTCTCTTTCCTGAGACAATGCCTGCCTACGTGTTTTCAAAAAAGAGAAGGTTAAAGGAGAGAGTATTTAAGTTACAATGGTCCAAAAGGGTTCCCGTTTCATAGCACATCTCTTACCTACAGAGTTGCAAAGTTCAGAGGGCTGGATCCTTATCGACTATATGCAGGCATCCTTTTTTAAATGCTGGGAAATCTCTGCAGGCACTCATGATTTGACACTGTCTATATTTGGGGCCTCTATGTTGCAAGTCACTGCAGTAGGATGGGCACGTACACCTTGGATGGGGATGGCAGATGGGCTGATGCAGACCCAGGACCCTGCTGTGGTGACACACAGTTTTGGGGAGCAGAGCCAGCACTCCTCACCTCCCTGACTGCGTGGCAAAGCCCTCCCAGCCATGCTGCACGGTGTCGGAGTGATGCGTGGAGCAGATCACTACAGCAGCACATTGCAGGTGCTGGGCCAGGCAAAGCTCCTCCCTCTGCTTGATTCACCAACCCATTCTAGTGCTGTTGACATCATCCTGCCGATGTATCCATGTCGACAAAACTGAAAAGCAGAGACCATGTCAAGCACTGATGCTCCCCAAAACTGCCGGTTATGGCTCTTTAAGACCTTAATATCAAGCCTGGCAAGATTTAAGCACCTCAAAATTTGAATCAAAATTTTATTTGTTAATCAGTAGCTATAACTACACAGCTATGTTTAAGCAATTGCATTGTGAATGTTGTATGCTTGGTTAATCTTTTGTTTTAAGGGAAGTTGATGGCAATCCCAAGGTAAATGAGGTGTCTGGATGAGAGGCACCAGGGTAAAGTCAGTAGAACTGAGCAGTAACTGGGGGAAATGTAATTCCAGCAGTGAGCCTGTGGGCCTGATATTTCTGGGTCTGAGACATTTTAGCCTGCTAGCAGCTGCTAACTTTTTCCCAAGGAAAAGGTTCTCAAGAAAGCTTCTTCTCAAACCAATCTTGGCAAACAACTATCCTTTCTCAAAACAATCTTTCTTCAGGTGGTTTTATGCTTTTCTAGTTCTCAAAACATTTTAGCTGTTTCCCTAGTTTAACCAATGGGATTAGAGAGGTGTCATTTCTATTCATGAATCATGTTAAGTCTGTATCAGAACACCTTATAAAAGTACTAAGAATTAGACAATAAAGCTTTTTCTTCTGTGCTCTTCGCCTTCTGAAATATTTGGAGTCTCTCATCCCTTTTTTGTGTCCTACAATGACATGAGCCATCACAGCCACTGACTCAGTGTCCACCTATTCAAAACAGACCCCAGACTCAAATGAAGGGAAGAACTGTACCTGCAGACTAAGGAGCATAGGAAATGAGAGATACAACTAATAAATAGAGGTTTGAGTATTAAAAAATGAAAAAGTTATTTAATTGTAACCAATGAATGCTGATTTATACATTGTTAAATGTATGAATAGTGTAAAGTCTTGATGATCCATAAGCCAGAATTTCATGGGTTACCACCATTCTCCCTATTTAGAATAAAATTTAGAATAAAAGATAGAAATACCTCACCTCAGTGTGTGAATTGGTACAGGGCATCAGGTAACGAGTTCACACCTGGGACAACAACATTACCCTACTAATTAGTAAAATTAGTGGAACTAATGGAAGGTAAAGGAGTTTGCCCATGTGGAGTAACTTGTGACACTAGAGCTTTCTTCTCTCTTTCAGTGGTGCACCAGGAGGTTGAATAATTACTTCCATAAGGATTCCTGGACATTTTTTTAATCAGATCACAACAGAAGTTTATGGTTTTAATTACAGCTGGTGAAACTGGAGTCTGTATTCTATCCCTTCAAACACAAAGATCTTTTTCCATGAGATTTTGATTTCAAAAATATGTTCTTATTTTTCCTCTTTTCCAATGTCTGTGTTTCTCTAAGAACAATCTCAAAGGCCTTGTTAAAAGAGTAATTTGTTTTCTCCTCCAACATATTCTTTTCATTAGAAAAATACTTTGCCATTTGCTACATGGTCTGTGACCTCTGAGAAGCTGAGCAGCTCCTGAAAAGTGTGAGTGCTGAGGTCCTCGTAAGGGAGGTCCAAGACAGCATCCCTCAAAGAGCACTGAGAGGGATCTAGGAAAAGGCTGACTGCAATTCTCATCCATCTTAAAAGCAGACGAATAGCTGAGAGAACAAAGCCTGTGTTCATTTGCAGAATGAACTAAAAATAATACAGTACTATAGGCCTGAGATTTTGATACTTCTTTGAGCATCTTCACATTTAACACTCAACCTCTCAGACTGGAAAAGGAGGGGAAAAGGAGAGTACTGTATGTCATTGAGGAAGAGAGGCCAGTAGCCCAAGCTGCATTACACGTCTGTGGTTTTGTTTTTCAGTGTTTTAGGAAACTTAAGTCAATTGGGTTCCACCACCTTTATCTACCACTCCTCTAATTCAAATAATGAGAAAAGTGTCAGGACTCCTTATCTCTGTAAAAGACCCATGTGAAATGTGGTCAGGAGATACCAAGAAGACAATTATTTAGTTAAGGGGTAGCTTCCATTTCAAAAATCTCAAGAAATTATGTCCCCATTTTTCCAGCTTTCTCCACAACTGTCATGAATGAGTGACTTATGTCACTTAAAGAATCACCATCAAAGTTCTTAAAAAAAAAATTAATATAAATTTCCAAAAGCATAATTTCACAAATGTAAGGTTCATTGTATTAAATATCATATGAATGAAACGTACTCAGGAAAATCATATTTAAATCAATTCATGCATGAGTACAAGCACAAAGTATGTACAGAGGTATATGCCTGTTAAAAATTCACCTCAAGTTCAGTGAAATACTCATGTTGGATGCCTTTGCACCTCTCAACAGATGAGGGTTGGGTTTCAAGGAGGGGAGTATCAGCCCAGACCCTAATGCCTGGTTTTGGTGGCCCAAGTGTTGTAACTGCAAAATAAATTGCTGAGTTCCAAGAGGTGCTGCAATGGGAGGGAGGTGCTGGGGCAGCTACCGTGGCCCAGCAGAGCTCAAAGAGCCTCATTCGGGACTGCTACTGAGGGTTAGATGTTGTCTGTCAGTCTTCCTCCTGGCATAACCTGGGTTGGGGATTTCCTCAGTACTCCAGTAAATATAATATTGTTTCGTCCAGGCAAATGGTACAGGTAAAAAACATTCCAAGGCATTGGACAACAGCAGTTGGTCAGGCAGCAGAATTTCCAAGGAACACTGTCTCTGATAGGCTCAGAGGGAGCTGAACGGTCCATCAGTCAAGGTGGAGACCTAAACAGAATTCCTGGGATGTGGAGCAGCCAGAGGTGGAGGATAGGGGACCATGAACAAAAAACAAACACTGGAAGATTTATTAACATTAGCACAACAGCAGACGAAATTTTAAGTAGCAAAAAATATATGCAACAATGTAATTAAAGCTGGTAGCATAATGCCTAACCTCAAAGGGCTTGAACAAAGGCAACTTTGACTTTCAAAAACTAGGTTGCACAATGTTGATGGTTCTTTCTCAGAGGCTTCTGGGCTACAAAGTCACCTACTTAAGGCTTTATGGAAAGCCTTGTTTCTGGCTGTACAGAAAGCATAATTTTTAATAAAACCTGGGCTTAAAAGACAACCTTGAAAAATACAGATTTTTAAATTATTCTAATTGATTTGGGGCAGGGAGGGGGGGAATAAAAGCAAAAACTAACATGACTCTGCTAAATTTAAAGTTCAATGAAGTCTCCCTGTTCCTAAAGATGAGCAAAGTGCTATTGTTACAGTGTCCATGGAAAGGTACGCTAACTAGCTCTCACTTTTGAAAGTCATAAAATAACCACAAAACCTTCTTAGCAGAAAACTGGTACATCTTAACTCCCTGTCCTTACATTTAACGCCTAACCACTGCTAATGATTGCTACTTGGGAAGCACAGCATTTTCAGTACAAGAACTTCTCCTGCGACCTCGTGCCTTATCTTGCAAAGTTCTGCTGAGCTGATGAGTCAAGCCACTACCGCTCAACAACACCAGGAGCTCCTCACAGTGCTTTTCTCCTTTCTGAAAAGGTGAGCATACACAATGCTCGGCAAAAGGAATATGCTACTCTAAAGACAGGCAATTCTTTTTGACACACCATCTAAACACAGACTCATCGGCATATCTCCAGCTCTTGCTTCACCATCAACCAGAACTGAAAAAGTGTGAAAATTAGGAAGTGCTCATGTAACCTTAAAAAAAGAAGATGAAAAAATCTGTGTAGCACCCAAGCTCCTGAGCAAAGGGACACTGATGAAGATTGTGAACAGGTAATTTTCAGAAAAATCAAAATTGCTATTAGCAGACGCTAAGATTCTACAGTGGGTAACAAACACTAACAGACAGTTCCTGTTCATTCCCCTAATCAGTAAGAATTCATCTTATATTAGACATTAAATGATGTGTGCCTTAATGGTCTTGTGATCCCTAAAGTTACAACATGCTGTAAGATTTTACTAAAATTTTAATTTCAGTAATGTAAGTGGTATCATATACTGAAAATCATTAATATAAACTTTTTTTTTAAAAAGGGGAAGAAAAAGTCATTGTTGGAGATGCAGTCATGTACAGTGACTCAGTGATGACAGACTATTTACTAATAGATTGTTGTCTGTAAAAAACTGATTCATCACCTGGCAGGCAACAAGCCCATAATTACACACTCTAGAGAGGCATTGATTGCTTATTTCAGGATTGCACAAGCCTGGATGCCTAGTGGAATTCCACATATCAAGCACCCCAACTATTAAAGCTTTTTCCTATTTATACATTTTGGCAAAGGAATTAGTGTTCATTAGCCAGAATGTTACATATTTGTTGCATAGTTCTTATTAATTAGTACCCTGTCTTCTATTCGTTAATGATTCTCTCATTTCCCATGCTAATTAATCTGCATGCTCAGTCTTTCTCCTTTTTTGAGTCAGTGGGCTTCTTGGGCTGGTGGTCTGTGAGCCAGTGGTCACCGATTCCCCTACAGGAATTACCTTTTACCCAGTCAGAGCTAATTTCAGCACAGTTGCTGAGTTGGCTTTATTAGTTTCTCCCTTATCTTGGGAGTTCTACCAGATGTCACATAAATTCTGCATTCTTTGCGTCCAATATCAGTGAACATCCTTTCTTCCCAAGCCTTGTTAAACCTCCCACTAGATCTGGGATTACTGAAGCATGTCAAGCCCTAAACTTAAACAAGGATTTATTTTTCTTATACGTGGGCATCATTTAGAGTTTGTTTATTAGCTGCTATCTGTTTCACAGATTAAATCTCCCTTCTTGTTGATTAGGCTTTGAAAGTATACAAAGATCAAACATCAAAGAACATCCTAAGAAAGCTTTTACATATTCCACATGTTGCAATGAGACAGTACATCAAAGATTAATATAAACCTTTGCAGCTGCTTTGTTCTTATCATTTCACTCTTTGGGGACTCAGTTAAATGCACATTTTTATAATGCTGTGTTTTCTAGAAAGGTGGTCCACAGACCAGCTCCTGTGAGCTGCCAGGTAACTCCTTCAACTGACTGGGTGTGACCCCAGCCCCACTTGGACCTTTTGGCAGCCTTTAACTACCTTACAACAGGTTGGCTTCCCTTGTGCCCCACCTATGCTCCTTGATACCCTGTTAATGTGGCATAATTTGACTCCATTCTGACCACAGGAAGGAAAAGAGAGAAGAACTTTTACATGCCACAGTTAAAAGAAGAAATAAGTAATAGCACTACAGTGGGATGGGGATGGGGCTTGACATCCATAGCTAAAGTGCAGAAAAAGAAGGGATCACAAAACACCTTCCCAAAAGGTATTTTAGACCTGACAGGAATGAGTTGCTTCTTTCCTCCAAAGTATAAACAGCAGTTAAAACATGGGGAGGAGAAATTAATCCAAAAATATAAAACCCACTGCCTACACCACAACAAATAATTTGAAATCTTGATTTGAAATATTGAGAGGAATAGGAGCAAGCAGAATGTCCAGACATGGCACCAGGTAAAATGCCACCCAAAAGTATACAAATACAGCCCAGTGGGCTCTGCATAGCTATTCTCTGCAGTTTCGAGCCTGTAAGCAGCCAGCAATCAATTCAAATCCTTTAATAAAAGCAAGGGTTCATAACTGTAACCTCCCCAAAGTCACTAACCATCAGCTTGGCACAAACACTTACAAGTATGATAAATTTTAAAATCAAAATTGTAAGAGTCTTTTCACAAAGGCAAGATGAGAGCCAAAAACATGCTCTTTTTTCCTACAACACACACTACCACTGCTACAAAACAGCTGCAAGCTGGAAAGCAAAAATCACTCATATTCACCTGCTCAGCCAGAACCTAAGCTAGAAATGTTCACTAATTTCTGGATATTTAAAGGCAGCATCAAAGCAATTGGAGAAAAACCAAAATTAGAAATGGGCTTGAGTGTGTGCTGGTTCTCTCTTTATGGAGAGAATGGTAAAATAAATCAATTAAGCAGTGGATGTGCCAAGCTGAGTTTCAAAGCCATAATCTATGGCTTCTCTTTTCAGTGGTGCTTTTTTCAAATTTCTCCAAATTATTTTCTAATGGTTGTAGGGCTGGTCTAAAGCCCAAGTAGAGAGCCTTCCTACTCACATGAATGAAATGTGTGGGTTAAATGGCAGGGTTGTTGTAATTTCTGTATCACAGGAGGGGTACAGGGACAGAATCACCATGACCCTCTACTGTGGAGGATTGCATCTTTTGTGGGAGGATGAGAAAAGAAGAAAATGGGAAAGCAATGCTCTGGTCACCACACGCAAGTGGGCAAGAATCCTAGGCAGGACCCAGCCATCATGTGAAAGCAGACGACAGAGCCTTGCTGTACCTCACCACTGCCTTTCCATTATCCTGTTTTCAGTAAAGTTTATGGGAGAGACATCTTAGAAAATTCCATGATAAAACATCAATAAAAATCTTCTGGTATACTCCCAAAGAGAGAGGTCACAAGTCACTTGTGCCATTCTCAGGATCTCCACAGAAATATTACTGGTATAATCTTTAAAACTTCTCCTAACCTACCCCATTGCTACTGCCTATGCACTAGACATATAAAGTCTAGGCCTACGGGGATTGAGAGACATGGACCATGCTACGCAAGCAAAACCAGTTTATTACACTAATCACCCATGTTTATAATTCTCTAAGTTCCGTACAAAATTTTCCACTCGGACCTCTTTGCCCCTGCTCCTTTAGTAACACAATCTTTTCAGGTATCAAATCCCTGTTACTTTCTTCTGTGCCAGCAATGTCCTTGTTACATCTTCTCTCATCAATGCAGTCAGAGTGACCAAGTGTGATGTCTTCACTTTTGTTCTTGCCTTGAGTTTATCTCTCCCACGGCTTCCACTGTACCAGGGCCAAGAGGGTGGTGGTGCTACCCAGCTCAGCTTCTGTAGCTGCCTGATCTTCCACAATTCACCCTTTCTGTTTCACAATCATTATTTGCTTTATCAATTTGTTAATCAATCTCTGAATACATTGAATCAAGAAAGATTTTTTGGCTCAAAGAAATATCCCATGCTTTAGATTGGTTGGCCCCAGAATAACTAAATTTAACACAAAAGTCTATTTTTACAGATCCCAAAATTTCTAATTCTTGGGGCTCAGGAGTTGCAAGAGGGAGCCATGGGACCCATTGATCCCAAGCATCAGCATGATTTTTAAAATTAAGGATATGAGCAGAAAGGGGATGTGACCATGTATCTAAAGGTAAACC